>VWZP01009776.1:64182-167141 GCA_013396995.1 Dicaeum eximium | reverse complement strand
CGGGCGGGTGGGTTTTGTTTTTGTTTGCCTTTGCTGGTTTTCCCCCTCCCTCCCCGGGTGAGCGGGGCTGGCAGCGCCCTTCGGGAGCGGCAGCAGCCTCCGGTGGGCAGCGGAGGGGCCGGGGCCCTGCCCCCGAGCATCCTCCTGCCCTCCCGCCCGCCGAGGCTTTGTTGTCGCGGCTGGTTTGAGGTTCAGGGCTCAGGGACGCTCGCACGTGCTGCCTGGAGTGGCGAGTGCTGCCACCAGCCCTGCGCAGGCGAACAAAACCCTACAGAGCAGGGAGGTCGGGTCATCCTCCGGCCCTGTGTGCATCCCGCCGGGAGCAGAGGGATGCTAAGCGTGGGTGTTTTAGTCAGTTCGATTTTTGCTGTTGGTCCTCCGGGTTTGGGATAGAGGGGTGAGGCTGAGCTCTACTCCATCCTGCCCTGCCTTGTTGCCAGGCCAGCAGACTGGGCAGAGACCGTCCTTCCAGGCTTCCTACAGCCCGGCTGTGGTGCCCTCGGTGATCTGGGACCCTGCAGTCCTCGCTCAGCCCCGCACGCCCCGTTCTGCAGGGGGCAGGGGACCTGAGAGGCTGCATTGTCACCGCTGGGTCCCTGTGGCAAGAGGAAGTGTCCGCCTTCTTCCCCAGCGTGGCGTCACCCTTCTCGCCACGAGGAGCCAGGACATTCTCCTGCTTGCCCGTTCCCAGTCCCTGGATGGTTCTCCTGGGGATTTCCAGGGTGAACTCATCACAGTGCTGCTGTCCTGGGCACGCAGCCTCCAGCCCAGCTGGGGAACTGGGGAGTGCACCCCGCCACAGTGCCGTGGAGACCTGAGCCAGGAAATGCTGCCCGCTCAGCTCACTCCTTTGTGCCCTCTGAAGCAGCATCCTTTGGCTCCTGCCTTTTCCCCCGGTGGGAAATAACGAGCTTGGAATTGTCCCGTCTCCAAAATGAGCTGGAGGGTTCAACTGCAGCTGAGCCTGGGAGAAACCAGAGCTGCCTCTGCCTGTGCTGCCCGGGTCAGCTCTGGCTTCACATGTGGCTTCCTGGGCTCCCAGCTGCTGCACCTGGGCTCTGCCATCCCCGGCTGCTTTACAGCTCATGGGGCCATCAGCACCTTCTGCTCTTTGCTCGTTGCCATAGAGCAGGTGACCATCTACCACTTCCCTGTTGTGGGGGTCTCTGGAACCGCTGCAGCTGCGCTGGGGCACCTGGAGGTGCTGCAAGCCCCGGAGTGAGAAAGGGCAAACCACAGAGCGGGGTTTGACACCGCAGGAGAGCCCTGGTGGAAATTCTGTGAGACGGGGCCAGCCCGGGTTGGCTCCCGCTGCACGTGTGAGTGCTCAGCGGTGGGAGCAGCCCGGCACGAGCAATGGATGCTGTGGATGCTGGGAGAGCAGCTCGGAGCTGGGGATGCCGAGCACGGGGTGTGAATCCCGTGAGGAGGGGACTGTGGGAATGCACTCACTGGGATACACTGGGGGACCTGGGGAACGTGGGCTGTGTTTGGGCTGGGATGAAAGACGAGCATCTGGCTCTGGTTCCGTGTTTTGTTCTTGGATGCTGCTCCTGTTAAGCTCTTGCAGTAAACTTGAGGGATCCCCAAATACATCCTTATTCCTTCCCTTAGATTGTTCTTGAGCTGGAAACAGCCCTTGGGACAAGCCAGGAGTCAGAACAGAGCTCATTGCCAAAGAAAGCAGGAGATGGGTGATGGAGAACCAGCTGAGCTGCCCAGACCAACATGGGGCTCTGAGGCATTTCCACATTTCCCGTGGGCATTGGGAGTCCTGCAGGGACCTGACCAGGGGGAGCGAGTGCAGGCTTGGTGCTGTCAGGGCCTCAGCACCAAAGGAGTCAATTAGTGAAAGCTGAAAATTAATTACTTAAATCTCTATGAGCCCACAAGTGATGGGATCGTGAACTCTGCCTCTCAAGGAGCTTTTTACCTAACGACTTTTGATTTCTGCTGTCCTGCTAGGTGTGAGATATCTGATAACACAACAAGCTCCCAGCGGGGATGGGACAGTCCCTTTGAATTACAGGCATCCAGGAGTTGTGGTCATTTGGGGGCATGCAGATCCTTGAGTTATGGCAATTTCTTGGCCTCTGAGTTGGCCTGGAGAGCTCTGTGTGTGCTGTTGAGTATGGAGGAAACCCTTGGCACTGTACTCCTTTTTCCCACTTAATCCCTGTTACTTAAAAAAAAAAAAAAAAGACAAAAAAGCAGTTGTTTGGTGGTTGCTCTCTTAATGAGGCATTTAGGGTGGAGAATGGACCCAGGGAGGATCCCAGACCAACTCTGCACTCTGCTTGCCCACCACACAGGACCCCTGTGTCCCCCTCATCCTTGGGGCCTCACACTCCAAGGTCAGGCACTGTGGGGTGCTGGACATGTTAGCTGAGCACAGGACAGGGACAACCCCCAAATAATTGCTCTGGTAGGGCAGGGCAGCAAATATTTATGGGGTTTCTATGTGAGGGCTTTCTCTTCCACCCTCATGCTCCAGGAACTTAAATCTGGGCTTTGATGGAGAAGGAGCCAGCTCCCTGCCTGTGGAGCAGCAGCAGAGTGAGGGGCAGGGAGCCTTACTGTAGTGCAGTGCCTCAGTTTCCCTGCTTGTGAAATGCCACCAAGGAGTCAGAAAGCACGGAGGTGTCCAGTGAAAGCACAGCTTGTCACCTCAGGGACAATTTGTGCAGCCACAAGAGCAGGGCTGATGCTGTGGCTGTGCCTTGGGGGCAGGGGGAGTGCAGGTGTAAACCAGCCCACTTGATGCTGTGCTGCCAGAGCTGCAGTGGGACAGGAGGGAGCAGGACAGTGCCCAGGGATGCTCCTTGGCCTTTTCTCAAGCTGCTGGCATTGGATGGGATTGCTGGGATGGGAGGAAGAAACCCACCAGTGTGGAGGGCACATGGTCTCTGTGCTGAATGTCCAGCCCTGTGAGGAGCCATTCAGGTGGGTGGTGTGTGGTCACTCAGTAGATGCTCCTGCCCTGTGGCCATCCCACAGGACCATCCCTCCCCTCTGCAGATGCCTTTTTGGGCTGCTGCAGCTCCCAGGGCAGTGGAATCCTCCTTCGAGCAGCCTCTGATGGTTTGTGTTTTATTGATTTATTGCTTACAAGTGATATTTCCTGATGTAATTCCTTTGCTCTGGCAGACACACTTGGGGCAGAAGAGATGTGGCTGGTGTCCCCCAAGATGCCCAGTGTGCCAATGTCCCCTCCCACGCCACAGGGCTGGCTTCACTCCCCGTGTGTCCTGCTGCAGCTGGTGCTGGGAGCCTGATGTAGTTATTCCTGTAATCTGCCGGCCTGCAGGAATGCCAGGCAGGGCTGGGAGTGACCTCCTGTTAGGTGTGAGCCCAAAGGCTGCATCCTGTGCCCGTGGGCAGCCGGGGGAAATCCCCAACCCCCAGGTTTGGCGTGTCCTGCCTGGCCTCAGCTCCTCCATGGGACGTGTCACCAGGGCTGTGCTGTTGTCACATGGCTTTTCCAAGGGTGGTCCCACAGCCAGACATCTTCTACATGGTGACTTAACCCAGTCCAAGCTCTCCTGGGGAGGACATGGAGGTGGCTCCTTAAAAAGCAGCACCTCCAGCCCCTGTGCTGAGCTGCGTGGCTTTCCTGGGGTGCAGCATCCCAGGGGTGGGATATCAGCAGGAGAGGATGAAGATGCTTGAGGAGACCCTGTCTGCAGCTCTTGGCAGCTGAGAGGCTCCAGAGTGCCTGGCTGGCACAGGTCCATGGGGATGCTGTGGTGGGAAGAGCATCACATTCCATGGGTAGCTGTGAGTGTAGGATTCCCAGTGCTGGGTGGGATGAGCTGTTCCCAGCCAGGCTTTCCTCACAGGGTGCAGGTCTGGGTGCTCCAGGCCTCCTGCAGTCAGGAGTGGAAGGAAGGAAGCCGAGGAGTGGCTCACCCACACCTGCTGCTGCTGGCTGGGAGGAGGGAGGAGCAGCTTCCCCCACTTGTGCTGGGCTGGGGAGCGCTGAGACTTCACGGGGTGTTTGGGGACAGCCTCCAGCCCCCTGCCAGCAGAGGGGTCACCATGCACAGCCCAAAGGGACACCACAAGGTCCTTTCCCCCTCTCTTCAGGGAGCTGGAGGCTCTGGAATGGGAAAGGAGGAGGCTGCTGGTGTCCACCCAGGGCTCCCCCTTTGCACAGGGTCTGTCAGGGCAAGCTGCACTTTGTACAAGCCTTGGAATGGCTGTGCTGAGATAAGGAGGCTGTTCCCAGAGATAGGGAGCTGAGCCAAGTGGGTTCATTCTGCTCAAGGCTCATCTTATCCCTGGGATGAGCCAAATTCCTGCACAGAGCTGAGCACCACCTCCCACTGCTGCATCCCACACAGCGTGGGGATGGCCAGAGCTCAGGGCAAGGGAACCCTCTGGAAATAGGGGGCATTTCTGCCAGCCCTGTGCTGCTCTGGGTGGCCCTGAAACAGGCAGCAGGGGACTGGAGAAGTCTGCAAGCCCAGCCAGAGCCCTGGCACCAAGAGCTGCTGGAAGAATGAGTGTTCAGCAGAAGAACCAGAGGGAGGAGTGTCCCCTCCAGCCCCACTGACCTTTCATACAAAGAATTTTGCTTCGAGGAGGGAATTGGGAGTGAACTCAGTAATGACCTGCAGCATGGGGATGGCAGGCACATGGCCTGCAGGCAGGCTGTCCCCTTCCCTTGGGTAAATACCAACCTGCTGTCCCCTTCCCTTGGGTAAATACCGACCTGGGACCCCTCAGCCCCTTCCAGAAGGTGCAGCCAGGGCTGAAACACCTGCACCATCATGTCTGTGCACTCTGTGTTTAAGCCAGGCTAATAAGGAATTGGAGTAGATTTGAGTAATTAATCAGTTCTTAGAGAAAACCAAGTTAAATCAACCCTGCTAGGCTGGGGAAAAACAAAAAAGATCTTTCCTTGTGTGTGCTGTGACCCTGCCTGTGGAGCAGCTGACCCCTCTGCACGTTCACCCATGGAGCTGCTGCACTTCCCTCGCTCCCAGGGGAGACTTTGGCCCTTTGCTCTCCCCAGAACCACTGGGGTGACCCAAAGTCCCCACGTGCATGTTCCTCACTTGGCCTGAGCTGCAGCCTGAGGAAGGGACCGTGGGCTGAGGGTGCCCTTGTGCAGCACCCACCACGCCGAGTGCCTTGGCAGGAGGCAGGGAATGGGTTCCTGCAGTGCTGCCTGGTTGGGGTGGTTGTGCTGTGAGGGTGCAGGGACCCCAGGGCAGTGGGAGATGTGGGGTGGGTGACCAGTGGCACACAGGGACCCCAGCCCACCGCAGGTTGGGAAGCCTTTGGGTGTCAGCCCTCGCTCTGCTGGGGTGGGTGGGGGTTGTTGTACTGTTAAAAACCAACGGGAATGGGAAACGGGCTGTGGCTGGGATGTGGGAAATCCTCCACACGGCTTTTTCCAGCCGCTCCCAGGCATTGCAGGCAAATCCTTCCCTCTCCATGTGGATAGGGATGGCATCACCCAGGCCTGCCAGGGAGCCCAGGGCCACATCCCTGACCCTGCAGCCCTCGCACAGGGAGGCCCAGCCCGGGCTGCCGTGTGCCGTGGGGTGAGTGGCCCTGCTCCCCGTGTCCCCATGTCCCCGTGTCCCCGTGCAGGGCTCCCCTTATCAGCGGGCCCAGCGCAGCTCCCGCCCGCCATGCTCTGTCTCCCCAGCCGCCTTCCTTCCTGCTGGGCGTGCCCTGCTCCCTGCTGCCATTGCCCAATGTCCTTCCCCACGGAGGAAAATGGGAGAGGATGTTCTAATGGTGGCTGGGTGAGGCTGTGCTGGCTGCCTGCACGCCCTGCGGATCAGACGGGATCTCAGCACCCATCCCTACCCCACCTTCCTACCCCAGCCAGCAGGGAGATGCAGATTTCAGCCCCTGGGGGTGTCCATGCTGACTGTGTGGCTCAGTGATAAGGGAGAGGGCAGCTAACCATACCCTCTGAAGCACAGAGGGTCTCTCTCAAGACTCAGAGCAAAACCCTGCATCTCATGGTTTTGCCATCCAGTTCCGTTGTGACAGGGTTGGGACACGTGGGGAAAAAAATTAGTGGTTTTCTTTTTTCTCTCCAACAATAAGTTTTTATTTCAAGAGCTCTTTGTGCTTTGGCTCCTTTTCTCCAGACCTGAAACCTGAGACTGCTAAATGGTAAAAATCTTTTTAAAAGGGAGCAGCAGCGATGAAGGTGATGTGTCTCTGCTCGGGTGTGAGTCCACAGGAGCTCGATGCTCAGAGCAGTTGCACAAATTGAGTTTCCTATTTGGAGCTCTTAATAACTGGGAGCACCTTTTAGCACGGCTCCAGCCTTGAGAGAGGTCTTTAACATGCTCGTGAATCATTTATGGGCAGCAGGAGCTCTGCCTGATGGGCTCCTGGGTGCCAGCGATGGCAGAGGCTGTGGGGATGTTTGAGGGCTCTGGGGCACTGCTGGCTCCTTTCTCACTGCCCTGTGGAGGTGGGGAGGAAGAGCTGGGGCTCATCGTGCTCAGGGTGAGGGTGTGATGGGTGCTCATGGGGGTCCTACTCCCTGCCTCACACCCTTGGGTGGCTCAGAGCTGCTTTCTCCTCCAGCTGAACTGCGGCAGTGCAGGCAGTGTTACTCCAGTAATGCCCCTTCCCCCTGTGCCAGCAAGCTCGGGGAGAGGAATCCTGATCCTGCAAGCATCCATGAACCCACTGCATGCACCCCCCTCCAACAGGGCTGCTCTGCAGGGTTGTCTCTGCTGTCTGTGCTATGGCTGTGCTTGGCTGTCCCAGTTCTGCTCACCTGGCCTTGCTGTTGGTCCTTTTGTGTTGTTTGGACCATCCCAGTGTGTCCTGCGGTGATGCTTTGTATCAATTACATCATTTTTTCATCACTTTATTCCTTGGGTGTGCTTCCTCTGGTCAGTGCTTGGTTGTGATTTGCCCTGGTCACCTTCCTTGTGCCTTTTTTGATTGATTGCTCAAACCTCATCCCAGTTGCTCCCCAGTGATGCCAGCACATCTGCCCTCTTGGGACAGGGTGGGGCCTTCACCCCCTGCTGCTATCAGAGCACAGGCTGTGTCCCTTGCTGCTGGGTGTCAGGCTTTGGTGACCTTCAGTGGTCAAGAGCTTTGGGAGGGGAGATGGGGATAGTGGGGGATCTCCTCTTACCAAGCAGACCAGGGGGTCCCCCCTCCACGCTCTGCCCGTTTATCTCTCCCTGTGGGTCAACAATGGCAGCAGCCCCAGTGGAGATCTTTTCCAGCCTAAAGTGACAACATGCTGCCCCCAGGACCCTTCTTGCAGCCCAGAGCACAGCTCCTACCAAGCTCAGGACATACTTGTGGCTGCCAAGTCCCATGCCTGTCACCCCCTGCTGCTGTGACCTGCCTTGTCCCCGCAGCAGGGCATGTGCTCAGCCATCCTCCCCCCGTCAGCTCCGCATGTCGCCTCTCACTTCCTTTTTCTGTTCCCAGGACAAAGCCACCACATCCACCCTGAGTGTCCAAGGCCTGGGCTGAGGCTCCCTGGGGCCGAGCAGTGCCCTGCAGTGGGGTGGCTGCTGGCACTGCCCTGCTCCTGGTGGCAGAGCCTCCCACACCGGGGCCAGGGGGTGACAGGGACCTGGGACAGCAGGGGATCTACAGGGCCAGGCTTGTGGCAGGCTGCCTCTGGATGGAGGCACCGTCAGGCCCATTCCCACACTCCAGAGGGTTGGGTGCCAGCACCAGGCACGTGGGGAGTTGCAAAACACCTTCCCAGCACGGTCCGACGGGGATTTCTCCGCCTGGCACGGGATAAGGCTCCTGGTGGCTCAGGATCTGTGCTCAGGGGGTGGGTGCTGCCTCCAGCCTGTGTGGCAAAGGAGCCTTGAGCCCTCGGGGGCCGCTGCCCCCCTCCCCTTGTCGCTCACAGCCACACGTGCCGGGGCACAGAGCCGTGACAGCGCTGCGGCCGCGCCGCGTGACCGTGACCGGACAGCAGGTGCCCGCTGGCTGTGCCAGCTCCCCCGGGACTGAGTCACCTCGGAGAGGCCAGTCCAGCCCTCCACCCCCCTCCCCTGCATGGGGAGCTGGTGGGAAGTGAGGCCAGGGTTTTAAACATGCTGCAAAGCTGTTTTGCTGGGAAGCACTGAGATCTGGGGCTGTCCAGGATGTGATGGGAGCAATTGGGGATGGGATTTTGGGATGGGGGTGTGAGAGTGGGGCTGTGTAAGAATTTGGCTCCAATTTCTGTGCTTCAGGCTTACCACTGAGAGCCATTCCCCAGAGCTGGAGAAGGATGAGGGTGCCCCAGGGATTGCTCTGACCCCAGCATGTTCCCATTCCTGGCTCTCCAGAGCAGCTGCCATCTCAGGCTCATTACTGGCTGCTCTGGGAGGAAAACAAACAGTCTCCAGCTCACCAATGGGATGGAAAGTTTTACTTGCTGGGGCTGGCACTCTCCCAGTTCAGCAGCTATGAAATACCCAGTGAGGCACTCACGTTCCATGCCTGCTCTTCCTGGGTGTCTTGCTTCCCAAGAGCTTTGCCTGGCAGCAGCAGGGGAAAACTCCCTGCCTGCCCCATGCTATTCCTTGCCATGGAGCATTGCTGTAAGTGGGGGCTTTTCCTCCTCCTACTGCCCTGTGCCAGCAGCTGATCCCTGTCCCTGGTGTCCAGCCATCTGCAGTCCTGTCCCTAATGTCCAGGGAGCACTGAGCTCAGCTCTCCCTCTGCCAGGATGCTCCTGCAGCCCTTGCCTGCTTTTCCATGCCTGGTTTTTCATCACAGCCTGTCCCCGCAGGAGGAATTCGGCCGTGTCCCGGGGCTCCCGTGCGTGAAGGACGGAGGCAGAGAAAGGCTGCTGTGGGTGTTTGCCATCACTGCACAGGATCCCTGTCACTCTTATGAGGTGAGGAGACCCTCGTGGGGACCAGCACTGGCTGAGCCCCTAGGGGAAATTTGGGCATTGATTGCTCCCAGCTTTGGTGCTGGAGAGGGAGCCCAGCACCCGTTTTAATGCAGGAGCAGAAGACTATCACATGGCCCAGGAGCTGATGGAGGGCAGCAATTCCCACTAGTGCTACTGAATCCAGGATCTCCCATCCCTGGGCAGCTGGTTCTGGACTCCTGCATCCCTGTGAAGCTGATCCCTTGGCCAGCCCATGCTCCTTAAGCCAGACTTTACTTGTGGTCTAAGTGTGGTCTAAGGGGAGGGTCATGTTCGTGACTCCAAGTGCTAAAGGAGCTGCAAAAGCATCCTCTCCCCGACTCTTGCTTTGGGAATGGGCTGCCAATGGGATCCTGTTGCAGAGGGGGCTGGTGGGATCTCAGTCACTCATCTGGTTGCTCAAGTGATGTTGCCTAAGGAGAGCAGAGCTATAGGAGTCTGGTCATTGGGATCTTGGGCAGGGAGAGGAGCCAGGCCTGTGGGTCAAGCTGGCAATTTGCAGCCAGTGGCACTGTGCAAACATGGCAGGTGACACCATTCCCATGGCCATGGCTGTCCTGGGGGACAAGAGATGCTTGTGAGACTTGTGTGAGTCCCCGGGCACTGGCACATGGTCAAGCAGAAGAGGTCAGAGAGGGCTGTGCCTCCCTTTTGATTGCCCTCATAGTCCCTAATAGGATCTGGGACTTGTTCTCTTGCACTCAGATGGAATTACTTTTCCTGCAAAGCAAGCCCTGCCTGGTAGAGCTGGCTGCAGGGTACCCTCGGGAGGGGATTTCTTGAGGAATTAACCACCTCTTGGCTGTTAAGCTTCCCTCTCCTTGCACGTGGTGCCAGGGAGGATTCAGTCTCCCAGCCTGGTGTGTGTGCATGCACATGCCAGAGGGGAATGTCCTGCATCTTCCCTTCATGGGGCACCCCAACACATGATGGCTCCACATGGGAGCTGTGGTGCGTGTTGGGATGTGGATTGGGTGTTTTCAGGCCTTGTGCATGCCCTCCCTTCCCACCCTGCCCAGGCAAGAGGAGCTCCTTGCAGACATCCCGTGCAATCTCCTCTTGGCTCCCTTGCCGGACCAGCAGGGCTGGTGTTCCCATGTGCTGCAGCTGTGTGCCATGGGCCTGGCCAAGGCTTGCTGGGGTCCCCCATACTTCCAAGGCACATGGTCAGGCTCATCCAGGCGGGGTGTGAAAGCTGGGTGTCCCACAGGCACGTGCTGGGATGATGGGGACGCTCTGACCTGGTCACTGTTGCTGCCCCTGCCCTACTCCCAGCAGGTGGAGGGCTGGTGTTGGTGACCCCCGGGGGACCGGGAGTGAGTGGTTAATGTCAGCCTTCCTGTCCACCCAAGCTCAGGGATGGAATGTGGGTTTTGGGGACACAGCAGCTCAGTTCATGATAGCAAGGTCTCACCAGCACAGGGGGCTCAGTCTGGTGATGTCCCACTGATGAGGCCCCATCTCCCACTGGGACCCAGCCTTTCCTCACACACGAGCTCCTGGGGGAATACTTCTCCCCCTGTGGCTGACTCCCTGCACTCTGCCAGCCTCCGACCACCACGGGCCCAAGATGTCAGCCGGGGACAAGAACGGGGGCAGCCGCTCCAGCAGCAGCCGCCTGCAGAGCAAGAAGCCCCCGAACCTGTCCATTGTCATCCCGCCCCGGGAGGCAGAGGAGGATGGTGCCCACAAGGAGGTGAGCGGTGGGGCTGGGCTCTGGGGCTGCCAGCTGCCATCCTGTCCCTAACGCCCTGCTCTGCCTTCCAGCCCTCCAAGGTGCCCATCTACCGCAAGAGCAAGAGCCTGCAGGAGCCGCGCCCGGAGCGCCGGCCCGGCTTCCGCCGGCAGACATCCCTGTCCCAGAGCATCCGCAAGTGAGGGCACGCTGCGCTCCGGCCCTGGCTGGGTCGCTCACAGGGGGCCATGCCACAACTTTGTGGGATTGGCAGAGCACTTGGGGTGGGGTTGGAGTGTTGTGCCTCAGAAGGGAGTGCAAGAATCGCTTTCCTCCACTTCTCTTTGACCCATAGCCAGGTCAAAACTGCCCTGCTGCAGGCTGGGCTGAAACACCCCAACCACCTGCCGTAGGGGATGCTGGGTGGAATGGTGGAGCATGGTGTGGGGGCCCAGCTGTGTGACAGGTGTGCCCCCCGCGTGTCCAGGGGCACGGCGCAGTGGTTTGGCATCAGCAGCGACTGGGAGGGCAAGCGGCAGCAGTGGCAGCGCAAGAGCCTGCAGCACTGCAGCATGAGGTACGGCAAGCTGAAGCCCGCCTATCGCGACATGGAGCTGCCCAGCCAGGAGGTGCCCTCCTTCCAAGCCACCGAGTCGCCCAAGCCCGCCAAGATGCCCAAGGTAGAGCTCGGGGTGAGGGGTCCCGCTTCCAGCCTTGCTCTCCCAGCGCTGACACCTCTTCCCTCCCCCAGATCGTGGACCCGCTGGCCAGGGGCCGTCCCTTCCGCCATCCTGACGAGACCGACCGTCCCCACACGCCCCACCACGTCCTGCCCCCGCTCACGCCCGGCGTTGTCTCCTTGGCGTCCTTCAACAGCATCCGCTCGGGCTACGGCCGCCTGCCGCGCAGGAAGAGGGAGTCTGTCGCCCACATGAGCTTCAAGGCGGCCGCAGCCCTGCTCCGTGTGAGTTCTGCGACTGCGAGGGGGATCATCTCCCTAAGCCGGGTTTCGGTCCTGTCCTTCACCCATCATCTTTGTTTCTTGGCTGTTTGCTTTGCGTGGAAACTGCTGTCTCTCCAGGGCGGGTTTGAGGGGGGAGATCGGTTTTTTTAACCTGAGCTCTACTTTAAAGTAAAAGTTTTGGTGAAAACTGGACAATCCGAGAGAAAAACAACTGGGTTCCATGGATGAGGGGCAGCAAGACCTCTCCAGCAATTTTCTTGCTTCTGAGGAGCCCAGGGCAAAACTTGGGGATAGGTTTGTGGGTATGAGACCAGATGAATTCAGAGGTCACTTGTTATGCTGACTAACGTGGCCATGGTCCGGTGAGGATTCTGAGGAGCTAAAGGCAGCAGCTTCTGCCAGGTCCTCCTCACACGAGGGGCTATGGTGGCTGATTGGGATTTAATCCTTGCCATTGGCTTTGGAGAGGGAAGATCTGAGAAACCCTCAGTGCTGCAAAAACTGAGGACTTCTGTTTGCTCACCTCCATTTGCTTGCGCTGCCAAAGGGGCGCTCTGTCCTGGAGCCACTGGCTCCCAAGCGAAGGAGCAAGAGGAGCTTCCTGTACCCCAGCTTCATGGACGAGGACATGGTGGATGCTGCTGATACCCTGGACTCGTCCTTCTTCAGTAAGGCAAGCAACATTCCATGCTGGCTGCTGGAGCTGGGGTGTGTCCCAGTGCCCTGCACAGGGGGCTGGGCGTGGGGCAGGGCTCTCACAAGGACCCCTGTGTTGGCACTTCACCCAGTAGTGACAGAGGCATCCCTGGCTCCTGTGCCCCAGTCTTGGTGATGGCCCTTGGGCAGAACAGGGGATGATGTTGCCATCTGGGCACATTTCACACCCTTTGATGGGCCATTAGTGGGATCTCATCGGGGATCTCCCACTCCCCCTGGCCAGGGGGATGCTCAGTCAGGGGGCTTCTGACCCATCACACATATCCAAGGACGTGTATCCATCCCCTTTCCAGATGGACATGCACGATGAGACCTACTCCATGCCCGATGACGTCTTTGAGTCACCTCCTCTATCAGCCACGTACTTACGCATGCACCAGGTGGCGGAGGATGCCAGGGTGTCCCCCGAGGTGGAGCAGCCCACCCCGTGAGTACCAGCCCTTCTGAGGCTGCCCAGGTGCCCTGCTGCAGGCAGGACAATGTCCCCAGCCATTCCTTCTGTGGGCACCAGGCACTTCCATGATGATCCTGGGAGAATGGAGCCAGGAGGTGCTTAGAGCCCCATGTCAGGGCATCCTCGTGGCTCTGGCCACGGGGTGTTTCTCAGCTGGTCCTTTCTGGCAGATGTGACCGTTTCTCCTCTCTCACAGGCGGGAGGGCGTCCGGCTGGCTTCGGCGTCGGGCGGCGCGGGCGCGGCTCCGCGGCGGGGCAGGCGCATCGCCTCCAAAGTGAAGCACTTCGCCTTCGACCGCAAGAAACGCTACTACGGGCTGGGGGTGGTGGGCAAGTGGCTGAACAGGACGTACCGGCGCAGCCTGAGCAGCATCGTGCAGTCCCAGCTGGAGATCACAGACAGCCACCGGTGAGGGCACCGCTGGCACGGGACACCCCCACTCAGATGTGTCCCCATCAATGCTTGGGGATCAGGGTATGGGGGACTGCAGTGCCCCTGTGCTCAGACGTCTTTGACCAGCTCCAGTTGTGGGTTCTGTCCCCTCCAGGCCATATTTCACATACTGGATCACCTTTGTGCACATTCTCATCACCCTGCTGGTCATCGGCACCTACGGCATCGCCCCCATTGGCTTCGCCCAGCACGTGACGACAGAGTTAGTAAGTTTAAGAGCCATCTTTTGGGGGGGACTGTAACCAGTGTCCCATGGTGTCATCACAGTCCTCACAGGGAGCATCTTGTTGGGAGCGTGACTCCATGGGACACTGGGAGCCAGCATTTGAGAGGCTCTGTAAAGTAGCCAGGGCAAGGGGACGAGCAGCACTGTGTTGAAGCAGAATATGTGGTGGGAGCAGAGCTGTTCCCCTCTCCTGCCTTGCTGGTGGGACCCAGCAGCTCTTGCCCTCGGATGAGAGGCTGCTCAGCCCCTTTTAAGTGGAGGGAGACAGGGGTGCACCCCCTCAGCAGTCACCCCTTCAGTGGGACTGACCCTGGCCTCTCCTGGCAGGTGCTGAGGAACAAGGGTGTCTACGAGAGTGTCAAGTACATCCAGCAGGAAAACTTCTGGATTGGGCCCAGCTCGGTAAGGACCTTGCCAGACCTTGGCCCCTGGTCTTATCCTCTGCTTCCCCTGTCCTGAGCTGAGGGGGTTCTCTGAGGTGCTCCTCTCCTCAGGGGTGCAGAGCTTGATCTCCTCACTCCAGCCTGCTGTCCTGGGCCCCTGGGCCCCCATCCCACTGGGGCATGTGGCATCACAGTGGGATGGTCCTGCCTTCCCTCCACTGGGATGGCAGAGACCTTTGTCTCTTGCATGTGGAAACCCCCTGGCCCTGCTAAACTCTCCCTGGGGATGGCTGGAGCGAAGGGAGATGCACAGACAAAGCATCCCCTTTACTGGCATGTCCCTCCCAGATCGACCTGATCCATCTGGGAGCCAAGTTCTCCCCCTGCATCCGGAAGGACCGGCAGGTGGAGCGGCTCATCCAGCGCGAGCGGGACCGGGAGCGTGGCTCCGGCTGCTGCGTCCAGAACGACAACTCAGGCTGCATCCAGACCCTGCCACAGGACTGCTCCGTGCGTGCCCCTGCCGTGGGAAGGGCTGGGGATCCCTGGGGAAAGCGGGGAAACCATCTCAGCCCTGCAGTGCCCCAGGGCAGGATGCGTGTGGGGTCAGAGCTGTGCATTCCCTGCTGCATCCTCAGTCTCTGCTCCCTGCAGGAGACACTGGCAACGTTCATCAAGTGGCCGGGCAGCAACGCGCCAGCCCTGGGCTCGGGGGAGAAGCGGACCTCGGGGGCTGTGTGTCACCAGGACCCCAGGTAGAAGTGGCAGCTGGGTGGAGGTGGCCTGGTCACCTGGCTGTGTGTGGGACATGGCAGAAGGGGCTGCCTTTCCAGCTTGGATGCCTTGAATCCTCTTGTCCAAAGGGATGGGAGGCTTTTGCACACTAGGAGAGTGATAAAGAGGGTGTCAGTGGGGAAACTGAGGCATGGCCTGCCCTAAACACAGGCAGCAGCAGGTGATGCTGTTCCGTTGTGCTTGTCCCTGTCCTACTGGGATGGGAATATCCCTGGCCATCAGTGGGGTTGTCCAACAGCTCTGAGTTCTGCAGAGTTCACCTACAGAAGGATTTGCTCTGGGGTGTTGTGGGACACCCACTGGTGGGCAGGATCAAGGCATGTCCCAGAGCTGTCTGTGCCTGAGGGCGTTACTGGTCTGCAGGGGGGATGTGTTGGGGGACCCACCCAACTCACCCCCTCCTCCTGCCAGGACATGTGAGGAGCCAGCATCCAACCCACCCCACGTGTGGCCCGACGACATCACCAAGTGGCCGGTAAGAGCCCGGTGCCACCATCAGCTGGTGACTCCGTGGTGGCAGTGGCAATGAGCCCGGCAGGGGTCTGCAGGGTCAGCCTGGGGCTGGGCTGTGACCAGGGCTCCTTTCCCTCCTGCTTCTAGATCTGCACCTACGAGACCAAAACCAACCACACGGGCTTTGCCCACCTGGACTGCGAGATCAAGGGCAGGCCCTGCTGCATCGGCACCAAGGGCAGGTGGGTCGTGGCTAAGGGGGCTCCTGGCTCGGCTTCCCCCTCTGCAGTCCTGCCTCGTGCTGTCCCATCAGTGTCCAGAGCTGTGCCTGGGGGAGAGGGGGGTTACAGAGCCTTGAGGGGTGGGAAGCAGAGTGGCAGCAGGCTGAGAGCAGAGGGGGATGCTCAGGGGTGTCCTGAGTGTGCCCTGCCCCCAGCGAGCCCCCTCCTGCCCCTGCCAGCTGCGAGATCACCACGCGGGAGTACTGCGACTTCATGCACGGCTACTTCCACGAGGAGGCCACGCTCTGCTCGCAGGTGAGCAGGGCCAGGGAGGCATGGCAGGGCGTGTGGGATGCAGTGCTGGCAGCCATGCTGATGCCAAAGGGCTTTGGAGTATCCTGCCAGGAATGGGATGTGGTTGGGATGGGTGTGAGCAGGAGCAATGCAAAGTGCGGGGACTTGCCCCTGGCTATTGGCCAGGCTCCTGCTGCTGTGCCCATGTTGCTCGTGTGGGGCAGGAGGCACATTTTCCAGCCTGCCACGTTGACAACCCATGTCTGTGACCCATCCTTTGCTCCCTGTGGCTCTGGGGACACCCCTGCTGCCTTTGCAGGTGCACTGCCTGGACGAGGTGTGTGGGCTCCTGCCCTTCCTGAACCCAGAGGTCCCCGACCAGTTCTACCGCCTGTGGCTGTCCCTGTTCCTGCATGCTGGGTGAGCTGCAGCCCCCATATCCGCAGGAATGGGGGAGCTGGGGACTGGAGTGCCCACTGGGATGGGGTGTGAGAGAAGAGGGAAGGGCACTCCCAGGCTACGATGGCAGGTGCCTTCAGTGGCACGTTTTGTGAGCTGTCTCGTGTCCCAGGGCACTGGGTGGGAGGGCTGGGCAGGGGTCTCTAACACAGGGCCTCTCCCCAGCATCATCCACTGCCTGGTGTCGGTGACGTTCCAGATGACGGTGCTGCGGGACCTGGAGAAGCTGGCAGGCTGGCATCGCATCTCCATCATCTTCATCCTCAGTGGCATCACGGGCAACCTGGCCAGTGCCATCTTCCTGCCCTACAGGGCAGAGGTGAGGGTTTGGGGGTCTGTCTCAAATTCTGTCAGCACCCAGGGACCAAAGGACACCCCTCTCCCCATCCTGGGCAGAGGTTTGGGGAAGGGGCTGGAGCACAGATTCTCAGTCCCTGGCAGGGTTTGCTGCAGGGAAAGGAGGAGGGGGTGTCCCTGCCCCACGTGTGGGGTTGGCACATGCCGTGTGTGTCACGTGTCACCACGTGTCCGTGAGCGTGCGGGGTCCCCGGGCAGGCAGATGGCTAATCTGCTGCCAGCCAAACCTTGTCAGGCTTTAAATGAGATCATGCCAGGGGCCCTAATCCCCCCACAGGTGTGCCAGGATGGGGCTGTGGTCTGTGAGGGGGTGATGCTGTCTGACTGCTGAGTCTCAGGAAGTATCAGCTCTGCCAAAACAGCACCACCCTGCTCCCCTCCTCATCCTCCTCCCACCCCTGAGCCCCACGCAGGATCCTGCACAGGGATGCAGGAGCCAAATGTGCTTTGCTAGGGGAGGAGATGATCCCTGGGGGACATGGGGTGTCTCTGGGGTGACACAGCGCCCAGCCCCGATTTCCCCCATCCCTGCAGGTGGGCCCTGCCGGCTCCCAGTTCGGCTTGCTGGCCTGCCTCTTTGTGGAGCTCTTCCAAAGCTGGCAAGTGCTGGAGAAACCCTGGAAAGCATTCCTCAACCTCTTTGGCATCGTCCTCTTCCTCTTCATCTGCGGCCTCCTGCCCTGGATCGACAACATCGCTCACCTGTTCGGCTTCCTGAGCGGGCTGCTGCTGTCCTTCGCCTTCCTGCCCTACATCACCTTCGGCACGGGGGACAAGTACCGCAAGCGGGCCATGATCATCGTGTCCCTGCTGGTCTTCCTGGGGCTCTTTGCCTCGCTGGTGGTGTGGCTGTACGTGTACCCCGTGAACTGGCGCTGGGTGGAGTACCTCACCTGCCTGCCCTTCACCAGCAAGTTCTGCGAGAAGTACGAGCTGGAGCAGGTCCTGCACTGACCCTGCTGGCAGGGACGGGGCTGGCACGGGCCGTGTTCTCCATGGGCGGGTCCTCCCCAGCCTGTGGGAGGTGGTGGGGCTGCTCCAAGATGGGGCAGAGCCTGGGCATGGCTCCATCCTCAGGGATGGTGGGTTTGGGGTACCCTTGCTCAATGCTGGGGGTGCAGGGCTGAGCCAGCCCTGCCTTGAACCCCTTTGGGGCTCCCTCCTGATGCTGGAAAGCTCTAACTGGTTTGGGGACTGACTCTGCCTGCTGCCTGTGTGGGGAAAGGGCTGAGGGAAGGGGGATTTGGGTGTATCCATGGCTAGGCTGGACTCCCAGTCCTGGGGTGAAGTTGCTGAAGCCTGCAGCCTGTGCCCCTGCCTGCCTGGGGCCCCGTCCCACCTTGGTACCCTGCAGCACTGCAGCTCATACTGTGAACACAACCCCCTTTTTGTAGGGGCACTTTTTTTTATCCACAGCTCTTTAGGCCCAGGGTTTCCCCATTTTGGGCTCCCTGGAGTCTCTGTCGTGGCTCCAAGATGTTCAGAGCTGAGCTTCAATGATATTTTTCAGTCCTGTTCCCCCTGAGGCCCCCAAGGAGGCTTGTGCCTTCTCACCTGGCTCCTCACTGGATGGAGAGGCAGGACTTGGGACAGGGGGTTTTCCTTCCCTTATTTCAGTGAAATTCTCTTTTTAGAAGGGGAGAAATGGCAAGAACTGTGTTTGTAGTGCCATGGTGGGAGGCAGACATGGAGAAAAACCCCCTGGGGGGGACTTGTGTGGCTGTTTCTGGAGCCCACAGCCCTCTCAGGAAGCTGTCGGTGCTCTCACCTTCTGCCTTGAGCCCCTACTCTTTTCTCTTTCCCTTTTTCAAAGCGTGGACACCCAGGCAGCCCTTCCTTCCTGCAGTGGTGCTGCTCAGATGGAGAAGTGCAGGATGGGGCAGTCACCTTCCCTCTTCCCTGCCCAAGGCTGCACATTCCCCCTGTCTCCAGGCCTAGGCTGCTCTCCCCAGCATCTCCCCCTTCCCACCAGCCATGGCACGAAGGCAGGTCCTTCCCAGGGTCCAGGTGACCCCTCTGGGCTGGTTTGGGCCCAGGCTGGTGCCAGGCTGTCTCTGCCCTAGGGTGTGTTGCTTTGGTGCTGGAGGCCTCAGTGCTTTTAAAGGGGAGCAGGTGGGAATCCCCAGTTAGGATGTCCTGGGATGAATATTCAAGGGCTGAGAGTCTGGCTCCCTCTCCACAGCTACTTTGTGAGTGAGCCCAGGAGCATCTGCATCCGTCCCTGCATCCCTCCCTCCACCCTGGGCCAGTTTTCAGCCCCACTCTGTCCCTCCAGTTGCTGCTCCAGCCAAAGACAGACACTTCACCTCATTTGTCTCTTTTTGATACTTTTTTAAAAAGCTGTGGGTTCCCCCCCTTTAATAAATTTCTACCTGTATTTAATGAGATGCACAAGGTCTCTTCTTCCTTCTTGAGCGTGGGGACACAGCACTTTTGGGGGGTTCTGGTTGTTTTGGTGATGGCTGGTGTGGCAGGGAGGGAGGGCAAGCTGGGGCTGGTGCCCTGATGGGCTCCCTGGGAGAGACAGGGTTTGGAGGGTCTCAAGCAGAAGGAAAAGCCAAACACTTGGATCCATGGAACCTCCTGATCCTGCCTGAGGGCAGAGTCACCCCTACCTTTATCCCACCCTTCACTGGATGACCTGAGGCTGGATTTGCCCTGTCTCCCTTGAGGCTGAGGTGCCCCAGGGGGTCCTGGATTGCTCCCCTCATACCACCTGGTGTCCCCCTCCAGCCACTGAGGTGAAGTCTTGATCAAAGCAGGGCAGGAACACACATGAGCTGTGTAGAAAATCACCACCACATCTTTATTTGCTGTTTTCCAACAACCTGAGTTGTTTGCAGAAGGCTTGTCCTGGGCTGGTTGTGGGTCTGGGACAGGGAGGACCAAATGGTTTGGGCTGGTTCCCTGGGGAGGCTCTGCAGTGTGCAGCTGAGGGTGGCTGTGAGCTGGGAATGTGCTCCAAAGGGTCTGGAAGGATTTCTGTGGGCAGGGGGGCGGCTGCCACGGCCCCTGCCTGCCCTGGGGGCTGCTCAGGGAGGGCTCGGCCGTGGTGTGCTCCACTCGTGGTGGTGGTGGTGATGGTGGGAGAGGTGCCAGGCTGGGACACATTTACAGGGGCTCTGCTGGGTGTCTCAGCAGACTGCAGAGGGTGGAAGTGCCCTCAAACCAGCAGAGCCCCCAGCCGTTCCCAAGGCAAAGCCTTTCCATCCCAGGCAGCTCATGGCCCTGCAGCCCTGGCTAAAGCAGAGCCCAGGGAGTGATGCTTCCAGCAGGATCTGGCAGGAATTTCTGTGCCCAGCCCTGCAGGGATGGGGCCAGGCCGATGTGTCTGGAAGGCAGATGTGGCAGAGGGAGCAGGGGGAAGGTGGATCCCCACAGCGGTGGGGTCACAGCCTCTCCTCCCCCAGGCAGGGCAGGGCAGAGGGCCCTCAGCAGCCGCTGTTCCTGCGCACGAAGGCGTGTCCCCGCACGGCGTGCTGCATCTCCACGAAGGCCAGCTCGCCCACGCTCACCTGGCAGGGCCCCAGCGCCTGGAAGCCGCACTTCTGGTAGAAGGGCACGAGGAAGCGCTGGCACATGAGCAGGGCGCGGCGGGCGAAGGGCAGGCAGCGCAGGTGCTGCAGGTAGCGCCACATGAGGATGGAGCCCTTGCCCTGCTGGCGCACGGTGCGGTGCACGGCCAGCACGTGGATGTGCACGGCCGAGCCCTGCGGCTTGTGCAGGGTCAGCGCTGCCTGCCGGGGGGCACACGGGTTAGCGGGGGTCAGCTTCTTATTCCCCACCCCAAAGAAGCGGGGTCCGCACCCTCCCCATCCCTGTTTGCCTTCCCCCATCGTCCTTGGAAGGGTTTTAATTTTAAAATGAATGTTGAGGGGAGTTGCTTGGCGTATTTTTTAACGGCATCGTTTAAAATAATGGGAAAGTTCATTTCCACCAGAGCTGCACTGTTAGCAGTTAGTCATGGGAAAGATTTTGGGAGTAGCCTCTGGGCCCCAGAGAGCTTCTCCTGAGGGAGAGAAGGATGAATGCAGCATGCCAGGCTGGAGGAGACAACAATCATGGGCCAGGAGGATCATTACCAGCACTGCTTAGGTGCACATGTAGTAGTAAAAAAAGCATGAGCTTTTTTTACTACTCACATTCTTTTTGAAACTTCTATTTTTTTCACCATGCACTGCCTGATCTGTTTTGTTTTCAGCTGCCCACAGGCATTCAAAAATGAAAACAGCAGTTATGGGTCTGAAACCTGGAATGCCCCAGGCTCTGGCAGTGCCTCTCCCAGTGCACGAGGTGGGAAGGAGTGGGTCATACCTGGCTGAGCCTCTCCTGGTCCCAGAGGGAGCCGATGATGAATGCCACGAGCCGCCCTTCCTCAAACCAGCCGAGGGACAGCTCTGGGCACAGGTTCAGAAAGTGGCGGATCTCATCCAGGTGCAGGGGACAGTCCCCAGAAACCGATATAAAGGCTGGAGGAGGGCAGTGGTGAACACAGTGAGAGAGACAAAGCACACCCGACCCAGAAAAACTCCTAGCACTGATGTAGGGGAGGGAAAGCGGGATGTGATGGGGAGAGGTGGCATGTGTCCTGCTGCCTACTAAGTCTGAAGGAGTTGTGAGGGACACAGAGCAGTTCTGCTTCTCCAGAGGCAGTTCCCCATGGCCCAGTGACCAGCTCCTAACTGCTGATCCCAGAGCTACTGCAGCAGGTGCTGAATTGAGCCCTCCCCCTCAGCATGTCCCTGGCTGCCCCTGTCCTTGGAGAGAACAGAGAAATGGGCTGGGTGAGTCTGGGTGAGGGAAGCTATGGTGAAGGAAAGGGAGAAGGGTTGCCAGGGTGGCACCTCAAAGTGTCCCTGTGCAGTAGAAAACAGAGCACAGTGTCCTGCCTCTCGCTTCCCTTTTTCCTGTCCTGTCTTTCACAGAGTTGTTTGGGGAGAGCTGCTCCTCACTCACCTGGTCCTCACCTCCCACCATCCCCACCCAGGCTGAGCCGGGCCGTGGTTCTCCAGCTCATTAGCCACATTTCCCCCACCTCGACAGGGAGCCTGTGGCGGCCTGGCCACAAGTCACGGCCACCGCATCCTCCTCAGGAGGGCACACACGGGGGAATTCGCCATTGCAAAGGGCACAGGAGACTGGAAACAGAAGCGAAGGGACGCAGCTGATGCCACCAGAGAGGATCTCCCGGCCGCCCTCACCTTCGCGCTCGATCTCGAACACGCTGGCGGCATCCTCGGGGCTGAGGCAGCGGAACTCGCTGGCGGGCAGCGTGTGCCGGCGCTGGCCCCCGGGCGAGCTGCGGGGCGAGCGCAGCTGCATCGGCTTCAGGAAGGGCAACGCGCTGAGCGCCGGCATCCTCCTCCTCCTCTTCCTCCTCCTCCTCCTCCTCCTCCTCCTCCTCTTCCTCCTCCTCCTCCTCCTCCTCCTCCTGCCCGGCTTCGCGCCGCTCCCTCGGTTCGGGGCAGCCTCCGCCGGCTCCCACGCTCTTTATTCCAGCCAAGCTCCTCCAGCACTGTCAGCCAGCAGAGGTATCTGTTGTTCACAGACAGGATTAGGCTGCCTGTCCCCCTTTTCCCGTGGATATGTGTTTGTACACACAGCAAATACCCACCCACAGTGACCCCAGCTGCCCTCACTGTGAGCTGGGCAACACGGGAGGCTGGCACTGGCTGTGAGCTGAGCAAACCCCAGGGACAAGGGGGACAAAAGCACAGCGATCCAAGCGGTGGGACAGAGCAGGAGAAGGGCCAGAGCTGTCAGAGCTGGAGCAGATGGAGGGCTGAGCCTCCTGCCCAACATTGCCCAGTCCATGACAGCACCACGCAGTGGGATGGGCAGGAGAACCCTGGAGCAAGTCCAGCTGCTGCCCTGGGGACAGGCAGGGTGGGATGTGCCCACGGGAAACCAAGAGCTGTAAAACAAGCATCTATCTGTGTGAAAGTTCCCTGAGATGCCCTGGGGTTTGTGGAACAGGACAGCTGTGCTGGAGTAAGAGCCAGGCCCTGACAGGGACACACATCAGGCAGCCAGAGCCAACTCCTCCAGACAGCACAAGCTGACAGGATTTACCCCCTTCTGTGACTCACTGAGCAGGTGAGTGACACAGCTTAACCTCTCTTGGCTTCTTAGGTCGTGTCCATGGTCACAGAGGTGGGTCCCTGTCAGGCTCAGCAGGTGACTGAGGCTGAAGGCCTCGGGTGTCCTCCCTGGTGAGGTGTCCTCAGGCTCTGTCCCCTGCCCCAGCAGCTTTGGGTAGCAAGATCCCACCAGACACAGCCCAGGCCAGGACACCCCACCTTCAACGTGGGCTCCCCCAAGAGGGGCACCAGCCCCCAGGGTCATCTGGCAGCACTCATCCTGCACAGCCCAGACAAATCCCTTGACCTGGATCAGAGCCTGTAGCTTCAATCTGCCTCTGCTCTCATGTGTGAGTGAACTGAGTCAATAAACCCAGCGAGAGCCACAAACTGAGTGAATAACTTCACTAAGCACATCCTGCAGACAGAAATAGTGGGAATGGCTACCAGAGCCACCCATTCAACCATCCATCCAAACTCAGACCAATATGCAAGCCATTTCCAGCAAAGCCAGAGCAAAGCTGGGTCATTTTTTATTATTTTTTCGGAGGTGCCGGCTTTCCCTGCTAATTATAGGCTTGCCTGCAGCTAATAGGATTTATGGAAACAAAAGCATTACCAGCACAAACACTGCACAGGGCACAACTGGCGCAAGCTGGGAATTTTCCATCACAAAATGCCAAGGGCTGGATGCTTGAAATGCCAGTCTTATGCAGTCTGAGGTGAGACAGGGTGGTCTTGGGATTTATTTTCAATGAATCGCTGGTTTGGCTGTGGGTGTGTATCTAAGGGATCAGATCCATCAGGGACAGAGGGTTTCCTTGGCAGGGGAATTATTTAGCATCCCCAGGGCTCATTCCAGTCACCAAAGACTAACTGGACTCATGCTGGGAATGGGTGGTTCATGCTCCTGCAGGAGGGAAGTAAAGCAGGGTGAGCTGGCAGGGAGAGTGGGGTGCTGGGGGAGTGGGGGGTGGCTGTAATGTTCCTAGAGCTTATTATCAAATCTTCTGGAACTCCTTGTCCTACTAATTGGATTAGGGACTCATCTGCATGAATAAATCCCAGAGTAGGCAAGAGGGAGAGCTCAGGGGACCTTGAATATGCAGTGGTGGTTTGATCCTGGGGGTGCTGAGAGCCTGGGGTGAGTTCTGAGGATGCTGCTGGGGAGGTGCTGCTGGATCAAGCTGGGGATGGCTGTGCAGGGATGGCAGGGCAGGGAGGGCAGTTGAATATGGCCTCAGGCAGGGCCAGCACTTCAGTTGTCATGGGAATTATGGAGCTGGATTGTGGAATCATAGAATGGTTTGGGTTGGAAAGGACTGTTAAAGGTCATGCAGTTCACCCCCCTGCAGTCAGAAGGGACACCCTCCACCAGCCCAGGTTCCTCAGGGGTGTTTGCTCTCCAACACCCACCATTCAGTGCTCACTGTCCAAGAGCAAGTCCTTATCCCAGAGCATTTGAAGGCTGCAAACAACTGAGTCACAGGAAGTCTCTACAGGGACATCCACAGAGCTGAAGATTCAAAATCTTGTGTTTAAGTAGCTGCTCCAGTCCCATCAGAGAAAACTGGGAAAGGGCAATCAGGTCCCTCCAGTTAATTTTAGAAATTGCCTGATATCCCAACCAGTAACACCCTGGAGCAGTAGTCAGGGAAGGGGAAAGGTTGCTCCTTGCTTGTTTTCCTTGTTTTCCCCTCCAGCACATTATTCCTGGCCACCCAGGTTATACAGCTTAAGGGCTGATATATTTATGTTTGTTTTCTGGAAATAAACTTCTTGCTTTGCTTCTCAGCTCCCTGAAGAGTTGAAGGTCTTCTGGGGAGGGGTGGGGACACATAGAACCTGCAGAGCACAGAGGAGCCAACAGTGCTCCCTAAACCTGGAGAAAAGCACGAGCCCTGCACAGCCACGGGGGTACCACGGGAAGCATCAAACCTGCAGAAGTGAAGGAAACTCTGCCCAGGTCCCAGAGTAAGGGAGAAACAGTGATGAGGAAAAATCTCTCTCCATGGCTCATCTGTCCTCTGATGCTCCAGCAAAGCCTTCTGTATTTGTTCAAGTCACTTCTACCCCAGGCTGAATTTTGTGCTGTGCCTCCTTGCCAGACCTGTCTGAGATGAGCCCACTACGTTTGTGTGTCATAGCAGTGAACCAAGAGCTGGATCTGTAAATTTTTCCTGCCCTTACTTGTGTTTGTGCACCAGAAATCAGAGCATCTCCACGGTACAGAGAGATGCTCATAGGCAAATAAACAGACAGGTGCACAGTACCCCCCTGGCAGCATCTTTTACTAAGTTATGAATTGTCTGCCTGGCTTTGGAGCTGGATTTCTTAATTAGTTGACAGTACAGAGTTATTCAACCAGTCTTAAGGTCAAATACTCAGTGCAAAAGAGCTCAAGCTCTTCCCACATCCAGAACAGGGAGGGTTTCAGTGAGAAGGGTCCCTGCAGCCGGGTTTTGGAAGCACGTGTAGTGTAGGGGTGACACAGGGGCTGGAACGAGAGTTACACCCTTCCTTGTGCCAAAACCACTTCTCAGCAAGCTGAGCTCTGTACACCAACCTCCCACCCCCCCGGGGAAATTCCCCCGTCCTGGGATACAGGAGCAAGCCGCAGTGGCGAGGGGACCAGCAGATGTCCTCGAGGCTGTCAGGACCCCAGGAAGGTGACAGGAATGTGAGTGCTTACCAGCCGGGGACCCTGAGCCGCTCCCTGCCTCCAGGGGTGCCGTCTCAGCGCTGCCAGGAGAGGAGGATCTGGGGTTTTGCCTCTCCTCCTCTGTCTGCTGCATCCTCCACAACCCTTGCTTATATATATTTGTTATTTATGGAGCACGTGATGACATCCTAAGGAGTTTAGAACTCTGATGAAAGACAGGAAGAGGTGAGAGGCTTTAAGGTGTCAGGCCAGCAAAGGGATCACTTCAGGCTTTTGTTTGTTTTGGTTTGGGTTTTTTTCTTTTTTCTTTTTTCTTTATTTTTTTTTCCCCTGGCGTGACCGGCTGCAGAGGGATAAAGCATTTAGCTGATTGCTCTGCTTAGCCAGGAAAGGGAGCACAGTCCTGTGCCTGCTCCTGACCTCTCCAACAGCACCAGGAGCACACAGGAGCCAAAGGCAGCCCTGCCCAGAGCGGATGAGCTGTAATTGGGGAAGGATGGGAGGCTGCTGGTCGTGCCAGGCATGATCATTGCTTGGGCTTGAGCAGGGGGACTTTGTCAGGGTTATCAGCTGACTCCTTGTAGGATGGGGAGTGATACCTAAGGTTTACTGCCAAAGGGGCTTATCCCAAAACTCAAGCATCTCTGCCCCATGCAGCCCTCTGTCCCTGGGAGCTGTTACATAAGAAACTGGACAAGCAGAACCAGCAATATTTCTCCCCATTAGGACACGTGTAATAAAAGGGAGATTATCCCAGGCAGGAGCATGATGTTGGCATCATCATTATCATTGGGAACCAGATGCAGCCCTGAAAGAAACCTGGAGCAGGAGGCAGAGCTGGCTTTGCTCCACTGGAGACATTTCCAGGGCAGCTCTGGACCTGCTTCAGCTTCCAGCCATAGGCAAAATGACCTGGAGCTACACCCTTATCTCTCTCTTTTAAGTTTTTTCATGGAATCGAAACAGAAATATGACCCAGCAGCTTTTTGCTCTTCAGAAATGGCATTTTGGAGCAACTCCCAGCCATTAAAACAGCCCAGCAGAGCAGAGGTTGGCCCGTGGCTGGAATAGTCAATCAGGGATGCCGCATTCCACAGTTTTAGCTGGGTCTGTCTCTTCCTGCTCCCACACAGCTGCAGAGGGTCAACAACTCCATTAAATTAGAGCCACAGCAGCGTGCCTAAATTTGCATATTTAGCAGCTCTCTCAGCATCTTCAAAGAGCCCCGAGCTGTCACTGCGGGCTGGTCCCTCTGTGGGAGTACCCGCTCAGGAAGACAGCAATTATCCCCGGGTAGGATTTGCAGCGAGGGGCGACATCTGGGAGGCAGATGAATCACGGCTCGGCCCCTCCTCTGCCCAGCCTTGGGAACGAAGCCGTGCACACGCAGCTCAGGGGCTGCTCAGCTGCGCCGGGCTGTGTCTCCGGCCCCGCCGTGCCCCATTATCCGGTGCTCAGCGGATTAAGCTGCTTGTGGTGTCTGCAGCCCTGGCTTTGGGGCAGGGTCTGCCATCACGGGATTCAGATGGCATCGGGATCCTTCCCTGCGTGACGCCGTTTGAGAGGTTTCTCACGTAATTGTATAATTCCCAAGCTGGGTGCTGTTTACATCCCTGTTTAGCACCTCCCCCTGGCCTGGCCATCGGGACCCACATTTCCAAGAGGGTGATGCTTTTTTCCTGGCAGTGACCTGACAGCAGGGCTCTGCAGTTTGGCATTGCTGCAAGGTCAGCTGTGTGCTCTGATTTCCTTCTCCCTCACCTCCTTCTTTTTCATCACTTGTGCTGGTGCTTGTTGCTGTAACTTCCCAGCAGGATGTGGCTCTTGGGACATACTCGGTATTCTCAGCACTTGCCAGGTTGCCCACCTGCTGCTTCTACCCCACCAGTGCTCCCTCTCAAGCTGCCAGGAGTGGTTTTAATTCCCCAGGAGCTTCTGAGAAGCCAGCGTGCTTCCAGCATTCCCTCTGGAGCGGGACATTGGGGTTTAGGAACCTGCCAGCTGCTGCTCTTTCAAAATAGCAATACAGGGCTCCTATGGAGGGTGGCTGGCCCCCAGCCCCGTGCTCTGAACAGCCTTGGAGGGGTTAGTTCTGCTCTGTGCTCTGAAGTGTTTATCTATATCTATATATCTATATATCTATATCTATCTCTTTATATCTATATCTATATCTATATCTATAATATGACTAACATGCAAATATACATGTATATGTCTTTCCTCTGACATATTCCCTTTGGCCCATCAGTGGCAGGACTGATTCTCTCCATGGACACTCTCAGGGAGCTGGGGAAGGGATAAAAGGATGAAAGGATGCTACTTCACAGCTTTTTTGGGTTCTCAGCAATGGCTGAGAAGAAGAACAGGCTTTGAACTCTGGCGTTGATCTGCAGTAGATAAACACCTCGCTTTGCAGGGCTGGGGTATCTTGCTGCTCGTTTGGCTTTGAGAAGGGAGAACAAACAAGTCTGGCAGACAGTTTCAGCCACGTCTGCTTGGCCACGGCAACCTCAGCTAAAAGCAGGAGACGGGTGCCAGGAGCCAGCCAGGACCTCTTTTGTCCCCTCCCTGAGCACAGACTGCTGGTGATTAGCCTCCTCTCCTCTCTGTGATCTGGGGTTTGTAACTAGGTCACGGCCACTCGTGGCAGTCCTTGGGGGGAAAGGGGTCAGTGAGGGCTGCAGGAGCTTCTCTGGGAGGAGAGGGCTGGGCAGCTGGGAAGGAGCTCAGCAGATGCAGCCCCACCCTCCAGACCCAGGTCTCGAAGCAGTTTAGAGCCAGTCTGGCTTTGAGAAGAAGGGATTCCACCAGTCTGGAAATTGTTGGTGCCTCCTGCTGCTTACAGGATCTGTCCTGCCCTCGATCCAGCTCTAACCCTGGCACTCTGCTGCTGAGAGCCAAGGTGAGCCCTGGAGGTGGCTGGGGACCAGAGGCCACCCACAGGGAAGAAAAATCCTGGAGGGCAAGGCCGAGCCTGGACCAACCCCACTGGGGGAGTTCTGAGGTCTTGGTCTCAGTGAAAAGGGTGAGAAGAGCGAGCAGAGGAGGATCATGCTCACATCGAGCTGCTCATGTACAAGGTGATGCTGCTCCAAGTTTTTTGTAGGAGAGACAGCGTTTTATGAAGTGTTTGGTCAGGGCAGCACCAGCAGAGAGGGAAGGGCTGGGTAATCACGGTTCCTGCAGGAGCATAGAAGGGCTCGGGGTGGAAGGGATTTCACAGACCATCCCATCCTCTGCCCACCCAGAGGCTCTCTGGGGTCACAGAGACAGGATGAAGGACTGCCATATGCTGCATCACTCGCTCATATTCCTGTTCCCTGATGTTAATGGGGACACAGGGATTCCTGCTGAGCTGTTTGCCTGCGTGATGATGAAGATAAACCCCAGCTCTTCCTGTGGGAGGGTCTGGAGGCACTGCCTGTGACACTGGCAATGGCTGTGACACGAGCTGCTCTGAAAGACCTTTCCTGAGGGCACCAGCTCTTCCCAGCAGGGAAAGGACAGGGACTCTGCGCCTCTGCGAAGCAGCAAAGGAGGGAAATACTGGGAGGCTTGGCCAAAGAGGGGTTGTAGAGCGGAGCAGGGGGGGTGGAGCGCTCACCTGCACTGAGCACGGAGCCCTCAGAGCTCCTCCGAGCGGAGCTGCTGCCCCTGGCGAGCCGCGGGCCGGTGTCACAGAGCAGAGCCACCTCTGTCGGAAGCGACAGCCCACGAGGTGGCACCAGAGCCCCGCCGCAGCCCGGTGCCGGCACGGAGCGGACATCGCGGGGCCCTGCGAGCACCCACCGTCCTCGGGCACGGCGGTACCCTGGGCACCCGGCACCCTCCGGGAACCCCCAGTGCACATCCCAGCACCCAGCCGGCATTCCAGCCCCTGCGGTCACCTCAGAGCCTGGCACACATCCCCAACAGCCAGCAGACATGCTGGTACCCTGCTGGCATCCTTGGCACCTCCCGTGCCTCCTTGTATCCTGTGGGTGTCTCCAGTACCGGGCAGGCCCCCCCAGCACCCTGTGGGCACCTCAGCACCTGCCCCTAAAACGCTGTGCAAAGAGGGCCTGTGGGAGAACCGAGGAGGAAGGACAGGGCTTGCTTTTCACCAGTATCTCTACAGGGAGATAAAGGGTATCCTGGTACCCCAGCACCTGCTGGGCATCTTGGCACCCTCTGGGCATTCTGGCACCCTCTGGGCAGCACTGTCCCAGCAGGGAGCCGGTGAGCTAACCTAAGTGCCATAAGGTGGTTAGATCACAGGGACAGCTTGGTTCCAGGGAGGATGTTCTCCTGCAGAGCAAAGGCAATCCCTTCCCAAAACAGCCTTACCAGCAAGAATTGTCCCTAAAGTGGGCAGGGAGGCTGCTTGACACGGGTCACTTTGCACAAGCCCTGCGTGTTTTGCTGGGTGGTGTGGGCTTGCAGAGGTGCCTCAGTGGACATCTGAATAGTGATGTGAAATAGGAGATGCTCATTTTGACACCCAGGCACTGTAAAATCTGAAGGCCGTCAATATTGTGACAGCCGAGGCCCTGGGCTGTTGTGTCCTAAAAAAGCAATCACTCCTCCTTCAGTGCCACTTCCTGATGGAAGCACATCCGAGCTCCAGCAGTGATGAGAGTGCAAAAACACACCCGGCTCACAGCCCTGACTCGTCCCCATTATAATCCCCCTGCCGTGAGCCCAGTCAGGGGTATAATGTGATTGTTTTCGTGGCTATTTGTGGCTACCTGAAACCCCACCGCTGCTCTTCACCACATAATTGCCCTGAAGAGGGACAGTTTCCATCTCCCCACATGATTGTGCCCATTACTGTATCTATATTTTATTAGTGGCTGTTGCAATGTACATTAAGGAGATCATGAGGAGCATCGCTGTGCTGGATAAAGCTCTGCTATGAAACCTCGAGAAGACATGGCATCAGATTAAATGAAGTCAAAGGGCACCTTCTGCCTTTCTCAAAGGCCTGATTCTGCTTCCACAAAGGCACAATTCCCCCTGGCTACAGAGGGAGTGGGGCTGGTACCTTGTCCACAGCTTCAGGTGGGCTGGATGAATGCTCTGGAGAGATGTGTTATAATCCCCCCTTCCATCACAGTGATGGGCAGAGGGTGAAATCCTCATGCCAGAGGCCCTCGTGCTCTAGAAGTTCTGAATGCTGCCTATCAACCTTGTCCACAGAGGCCAGGACATGCAGGTGCAGGTCTGTATTCCCACGAGCACATCCCTAGAAACAGCTGTAAACCAACAGTGGCACTGGCTGGATATTTAAACTGCCTTTCCCTGTGGGGCATGCTGCTATTTAGCCACCCAATGGTCCCTTTGAGCTCTATTCTGTCTCTTATCCCTGGGGTTGGAGCCAAAAAGGCTCCAGCAAGGAATCTCATCAATGCTGCCTTTCTGATTAACAGGATGCTGTGGGGAGCAATTAAATGTTTGCACGGAGGCTGGGTCGGCCTGGGAGTAGACAGGGGCTGGAGGGCTTCACTGCCTGCAGCTCCCTGATTTGGAGGCAGGACAGGGAGAGTTTGTACTTCTCCACCCCTTCAAGCTCCCTGCTGCCCTGACACCCACACCCAGGGGTAGAGAGGAGCTGGGCAGAGCTCCCAGTGCACCCATCACCCACACACTGCCTGCCCAGCACCTTCTCAGCTGCTGCCCAGGGCTTTAGGGCCATTTGCAAGATTGGAAAATCCCAATCTTGAGGAGAGGGCACCAGAATTTAGGAGGTGAGCACAGGCAGACGTTTATCCTAGTTGCCTTTTCTAAAAGGAGAAACCTTGGAAGGTGGACTGAAAGCCAGCTGGTTGACCCAGCCAAGGCAGAGCAGTCTGGGAGGGAGAGGGCAAGAGGGAAAACGCTGCTCTGATGCTCCTGGGGTCTTTTCTGCAAGAGAACAATTTAGGCTGAGGATTTCAGGCGTTTTCTTGATATTCAAGCCAGCGCTGCACAGGCAGGAAGGTCTAGGGAGAGAAGAGGCAGGATGTGCTGTGGTAAAAGATAGGCAGTGAAGGCTATTTTGGATTCCTTTAGTCCTTTGCCTGCCAGAGCAGCAGGACCTACTCAAAAAAACTTTTCTATTTACAAAATCTCTGCAGACAGAGGGGAAAAATCCTTGGAGTCAATGAAGCCAAATGTTCGGCTCATTTGCACACCCTAACGAGGGCTTCTCGGAGCCATGAAAAGCAAGACCAGGCTTTGATGTCAGCTGGAGAGCAGCTCCCAGCACGGAGCAGTGCCCGGTGCCAGGATGGACCCCGAGCTGTGCGCGGGCAGAGGGGGCTGTGACCAGCACAGCCCGTCACTGGGCAGCGGGAGTGATGCAGGGCAGCCACAGCGACCGAGAACCGGGGTGATGCAGGGCAGTGTCCCCCCATCCTGGGGCTCGGAGCAAGGCGGTGCAGCCCCCCCATCTCCGGGGACCGGGGGATGATGCAGTGCAGGCTCCGCCACCCCTGAGGACACGTATGCAGCCTCCCCCCCATCCCTGGGGTTCGTGGGATGATGCAGCAGAGCCCCCCATCCCCGGGGGTCAGAGAAGGACGCCGTGCAGGCCCCCATCCCTGGGGATGGTGATGCAGTCCCTCCCCATCCTCGGGGGTGATGCAGAGCAGCCCCCGTTCCTGGCGATCAGAGGAGGATGCAGCCCCCATTGCTGGGGCGATGGTGCAATGCCCCATTCCCGGGANCCCCTGGCCCCGCCCCTGGGCCGTTACTTGCCGCCCCTCCCCTGCCCTCCCCCTCCTGCCGGCCGCGCGCTCCCGCTCACCGGCGCCATGGCGGAACAGCCCGAGGAGGGGGCACCGGCACCGCCGGCACCGGCACCCCCGGCTCCCCCCGCCGCGCTGCCCCTCTCCGCCCCGCCGGGCGGCTCCCAGCGCCTCCTGTTCTCCCACGACCTGGTGTCGGGCCGCTACCGCGGCTCCGTGCGCTTCGGCCTGGTGCGCCTCATCCACGGCGAGGACTCGGAGGAGGACTCTGAGGAGGGCGGGCGCGGGGCCGCGGCCGGCGGCGCCGCCAGCTCGGGCGGCTCCGAATCGGGAGGCCCTGGCGCCGGCGGCGGGGAGGAGGGCCGCGCCAGCCCGCTGCGGCGGGGCTACGTGCGGGTGCAGTGGTACCCGGAGGGCATCAAGCAGCACGTCAAGGAGACCAAGGTAACCGGGGCGGGGGGCGGCCTGCCCGGGCCCGGGGCCCTCCAGGGGGCTGGCGCCGGTTGCAGACCGGGGCGCTGCCTGACAGGCCTCCCGGGGCAGGGCCTGCACGGCCTGCGGAGCTGCGGGGTCGGGTGCGCCGGAGGCTCCCGAGCCGGAGCTCGCTGCCCCGTTTCCCCCGTGACCCCCGGCCGTGCAGCGAGCAGCCGGAGCAGGGAAGGGAACGGTGTTCTCCAGAGTGTGAAAAAGAAATGGATGCTGCTGCTGCTGCCTCGCGCTGATGGCAGAGCACGGCTGCTCTGCTGAGGCAGTGGGGCTTGCTGGCATCAGGAGAACCGGGCCTGTGAAGGTGATTTGAGCGAACTTCCAGACATCTCTTGCTGGAGTTGTAGGCCAGTGTCTCAGCCCTTTGCACAGTGTCGTCACCGCCTGTTCGAGGGCAGTCAGCGGGCGAGCAGGGAAACCACCCCTGGATAAAGATTTCAGCAGGAAGCAAGCACGGTTTGGATCTGCCCTTGTTTACGTGAGCATACCCCTCGCTAATGAGGCGCACGTAAAACTGTGGCATCTTAATTATATCTGATGAGCCACAAGGTGTAGGTCTGCCTTGGAATATTCCCACTTCCCAAAGTTGGTCTGGCCTGGGGTTTTAGCCCAGGCTGAGTGACAGTTCAGAGACAAAAGCGGGCGAGGGGGACACTGTAATGGAGCACAAAGGGGCTGCCAGGGATGGGCGTAGCGCTGAGCAGAGCGGGTGCCTGCACTGGCCCTGCAGGGTCCCCCTGCCCCTCTGGGCTGGTAGGGAGAAGCAGGAGGTTTCTGGAGAACCATCTGCTTTGGTGTTCCAGAAACGGCCCCACACGCTGCAGGAGAGACGGGAGACTGAGAGGAAGAAAGGTGTGTTGCAGTCTTAAAGGCATCGCTAGGATTGCCAGTGCTACAGAATGAGCTAAATTTAGGTGGTAGTGTCATTAGACACGTGACCACTTGGAGATAAGGAAAATGAAAACAGGTATTTTGAAAAGATACTGCCACATGATGTATTTCGATCTTAAATAAAAAAACGCCTCTTTTCTCTAGAAAAACTCCGCAATTCAATCACTGCAACCTTCCAGTAAAATCTTCATGTGTTGTTGCAGCAAAAATTTGTCCCAAGTTGAGTTTGGTTTTCAGTATCAAAACAAAGCCACCTCCATTTGGGTGAGTAAACACAGATTTAGTTGGTGCTGTTGGGTTCCTAAATCCAAAAGTGTTAGCTCTGACTTCAGTCACTTGGTAAGTGCACCCATTGCAGTGTTAGAAAAAGCTGGACTGAGGAAGATCAGAAATCAAAGACAGTTATGTAAATAAACAATCTGTCTGTCTTCCCTTTTAGTGCTGCTGCCCTGCTCTAGGTGCCTTTACCACTCGGGTAATGGACCCTTGGGAGAGGTTTCCTGAGTGCTTGAGAAATTTAGGTGTACTTCTATCGATTTTTTTTTTTTTTTTGGAAAGCTGCCCACTAACCAAATTGAGAGGCATTGTGTACAGTCTGCACTGCAGTTTGGGGTTGCTGAAAACAAACCTGACGCCACTGCAAACATGCAGTGGGACTGATTGTGGTTTTGTGGTTATAATTAGGTTTCTTAGCTGTCTGCTGACCCAGCCTCTTTTGGGTTCCACTGATGTGTGAGAACCAGCCAGGTAAGCCCGACACTTTTGTCATTGTCCATGCTGGGAGGGGTACCAACCATAGGCATTACATGGTTAGCCTGGGTCTAAAGTTTGTTGGCTTTTTGGTGCTGTTACCTACAGGTACATATTTTGGCTGTGCCATCTTTGACTGTGAGGGTCTTGTTTGACGTCCTTAAAACATTTACCTGTCCTGGTGATAGCTCAACCCTGGACTCCAGAGGATGCTTGTTGCACTCTTATTTCCCTTAAATCTGAAATGGGCAAAGGGTAAAGGTGCTCTTGGGGCCTGGGCTTTTGTGTGTCCATTTAGTGTTTCAGGTCTTGATTCCACACAGAAGGCTGGCTGCCTCTCCACCTCCTGTTTGTCAGGTGCTTTCGGCTCTGGGAATCCTAAAGCACCTGACTAAAGCTCCTTGGACAGAGCAAGTGTTGTAGCCGAGGGAGAAATAAAGTTGTTGGAAATTTTGAGTCCAGTGAAACAGCACCTTTGGCTTCCAGTGCAAAGGTCAAAAGCAGCTTTCTGTACCCAGTTATAATCCTCGAGCTTTCTTGTCTTTTCTTGGACAGCTTGGGTTTTTGTGATGTAGGTTGTCCAGTAATTTTTGCTGTTGCTTGTTGAACAGCAAGTTCAAGACTTGCTGTTACTCTTTCCTGTTGGGAATGGTAGGTAGAATGCCACTTAAACCCAGGCACACAATTTCTGATATTAATCAGTAATAGAAACTTTCTCTTGATAGAGTGTAGCAGTTGGTGCAAAGCCCCACCAGCTCCTCCAAGAATTGTATATGTGAGCACATTCCTGCCTTTGGTTCCCCTGTTGATACTCATTGGCAGCATAACAATGATGTGAATAAAACGAACCAAGAGTTCTTTCTCTCTGGCTTGCTCCTTTCCTGCTTTCCATGGCCATATCACCCATTTAAGACACTGGGAAATCACTGTTGCTGAGTATTTTAAAACCTAGCCAGACCTGGAAGGAGAAAGCTTCCCTTTCCAGATATATTTGCCATCCTTGTCTTGCCTGACCCAATAAATCTGCAGAGCAGTTCCTGTGGCTGGCTAAAGCCATATCTCTGGGTGTAATTTGGAAGACAGGTTTGGAAGTACTATGAACTGCTGTGAACACCTGATGCTTTTTATAACAAATTATCAGGAGTACTTGGGAACCGGCTGAAATTTAATTTCAGGATCTCTCCACTGTAGTTCAACATTCCTACTGCACTCTTGAGCTGCTTTTAGGAACTTTATGGAAATGCTTGAACATACTAGGTATTAGTCAGGTTCTGGGGACTTTAAAATGCTGCTGCCCTTCCTCCTGCCTCTCCCCTGAAAGTCTCAGAGCTCTCTGTGACCTGTCATTTTCACAAAGCTTGGGCAAGGCAGATAGGCCTCTTGTGCAGCTGGGGGAAATGGAAAGTGCAGGTGTTGTGTTTCAGCACCTTATCTGAAGGCCTTCAGCCAGCCTGTGCCTGCCTCTGGGAGTGAGGGCTTGGTGTGATGCTGTGAAACACAGGCAGTGCTGGCTGATGTTGTGTAGGGACCATTGCAGGACCCCGGGTTTGCTCTAGGAGTCCAGGTGCAATTTCAAAGAAAGTTTTTAGCAGCTTTTTTGTAAGGTCCAGATTATGATTTAGTTTGGATGACTCTTACCTCATTCAGCTTTGCTTTGGAAACGGATTTAAACTATCAGGACTCCTCAGACATAAGCTGGTGGCTGATAAACTCATTACCTGGAAATTATCTGATGTTATCTCCAAAAGGCTCTCCATGAATTCAACTCTGCTTCATCCCACTCAGACCTTCTGTTCTTTTCCACTCTTCGCTCCTGGAATTTCCTAACCTCAGATATTGGGTCATGGATCTAATACAAGGTCGCAGGAGGAGTTTCTGAAGATCCTCAAAGTCTGTGTTTTCCCTCTGTCAATTCACAGCCACTCTGAGTCCTCACTGCTGGGATCCCAGCCCACCAGTATGTGCCCTTCAGATGTTAATCCTAGCTAGTGACTCTGCAACTTACAACTGAGGCATGAAAACAGCCTTAAAAATCTTCCATTTTCAGACCTGGCGAGGTGTTTGCCATCTGGAAGTGCAGTGATGGATGCAGTGTGGGTACATTTGGCAGGTGAAGAGGAATAGCAGGATCCTTTTTGGGGCTGTGTGCTTGCTGGCCACAGTGCCAGCCTCTGGTTCTGTTGCAGCACACAAATCCCATGCCCATAAACTATTAATAGTGGGTTTTACTGTGTGAGGAAGCTGTATCTAACCCTCTTCTTGCATCTGACATTTCAGTTAGTCTCCCAGGGGGGTTTGAAACCACCTGATGTTTGTAGCTGTTAGAGACAGAAGAGAAAAGGCTTACTGGAATTTTTGCAGTTCTGCATAATACAGAACCAATTAATGTGTGACCTTTCCATCCTGTAAGTATCCATTGCAAGGTTAGGTACCCTTGGGTCAATTCCCTGTTTTACTTTGATTTGTTTGGCTCTTGTGATATAGACTTGGGGATCATCATTAATATTTTACTGCAAAAGTGGAATCCAGCACAATTCACGGTGTGGAAGTCTCAGGAGTACTAAATGTCGTACACTGTTACTGCTTTGTGTACTGTGTGCAGAGTGAATTGGTAATTTAGGAGTTGAAAGTGGCCATCTGGGCTAAGCCATTTATTATAATTATTCCAAATGTAGACAGGAGTGTTATTTTTAAAATGAACTAAGCCTGTCCTCAAGGAAGCAGTGTTTGTGATGTGCTCTCTTCCAAGGTGTATTCCCTTTCAGTGTGCTGCTATAGCTTAAAAAAAGCCCAAACTAAATTAGTAATGCTTTTAGGACTAGTAAACAAACTAATGTGCACTAAAAGCTTTAGAAGGAGTCAATCGATGCCCGTGACAGGCTCTGAAATACCTGTGTGGGTGAGACATTTTGCTGCAGCTTTCTCATACAAATTTATTTGCTGATGCGATGCAGCTCCAGTGCAGACTTTGGCAAAAAAGGGACTTTAGGCAATTTTATAAAGTTTCTTTTTTGGTTGAAGATTCTTTATTGAGATTAAATAGCACCAGCTTTGACAGATGCTTTTTGGGACAAGGTCTTGCTTGCCTATGGCAGCTGTCCTCAGCTTCTCTCTTCAGAGGAGAGACATTATTTTTAATGTTCAACATCTGTGTTGGTGTGGGAAATAATTGGTGTTTGGAAAGCTAAAAGCCTCGTCTCCTTTGACTGTTTAATTGCTTGGGGGATTTCAAAGGCTCAGAAGGTGATGACACATTCCTAAATGCTACTTAGGAAAACCCTGCCTCTTTTTTTCCATTCTGCTGTTACCTCCCACCATGTGCAGGGTCTTTGCCCAAAGGGACCTGTGTTTAGGTCATCCTAAGTACAGTAGCTGATCATTTGAGCTGAAATCCTTGTGCTTCCTTTTGAGGTTGGCTGTTCTAACTTTCCTGGAACTGAGAGATGTGAGATGATAGCTCAACTTCTGCATTTTACATAGCTCTCCACAGTACTTGACCTGGAACTCAGCTCAGGCTCTGCCTTGTGTAGCTGGTGTGTCCCATTCCTGAGACCTTTAGGCCTGTGGCAAGGTATGAGAATGCTAACTCCAAGGGGGAAAAAAAAAACTGAAGGGAGACCCCATGGTATTGTTTGGGCTTTCTTCCATTTGTTTTTAGGCTGCTAAATAGAAATGTCCATGTTTATTTCTGAATCAAAAATATTCTGCTAACTTGAATTTGTGAAGTTAAACAAAAGTGAGCCTCTCTCAATGACAGTGTCCTGGGACTGGGATAGGGTTTTTTCTTTCTGAATGTTAAATGTTTCTGTGGAGGGAGCAGGAACCTTTGAGGGGTAATGATTGTTAGGGGTGATTAAAAACATCAAATGCTATGAACAGCATGCGGTTTTGACAGTAAAGATACCAGGGATTGCTGATTACTGTAATAGCTGCAGCACTTTCAGATGTGCCTGAGTTTCAAGTTGACAGGTGTTGTTTTAGCTTTAATGCTGTTTCTGGTCTGTGCTGACTGAATTTCAGAAGATCCTATGCCTGTGGTGGTACAGAGGACACGCAGCCCAGCTTGGTGCAGTTGGAGACTTACAGACTTGGATGCATTTCTGGATAGAAAACATCTCTTCCTGTGCTTTTCAGGGTTATTGTTACCTCCCATGTCTTTGGCTGCACATCTGGCCAGAAGAAAGTGATGGAATCAGTGTCTGCTGTGCTTTCTGCCCTGTGTTTGGGAGCACTTGGACCAGGCCATGGAAGAGACACAGGAGGAAATTGTGAACATTTACTGGGCTCAAATCTTCAGCATGTGGTGTAGATGGAAACAAATATGGTGGTGCTGGATGTGGATTTGTTAACTGTGTTGGATATGTGTGTGTGCAGGAGAGGTAAAGGGAAGTACAGGTGATGTTATCTTTGTTTTCTGCCCTTAACTGTATTAGGGTTTAGAATAATTTAATGGGGAGACAGATCCAATAAGTACCTGCAGATGGAATTTCTTCCTCTCACAGAGCGACCTGTAGTGGCCAAAACCATGGGTCAGAGTGGGCAGATTTGAAGACTAAAAAATCTGTACCTCCTGTACCTCTGTACATGTGTTGGATTGCTTTTTAAAGAAATGGCATCAGTTTTATGCTTCGTTCAGGCCTTCCATCAGTCAAGTGTAGGTTGTACCAGAGAAGCTCTGACTGCAGGGAGCTGCAGTTCAGTTTAGGTTACTGGAAGGACTTAAGCTAAATAGCATTGACACTTCTATGCTGTGAGATAAGAGTATGCACCATGTAGCTGCTGACCTGCTGGTCTAAAATTTAACAGATGAATAGTTAATGTGTGGAAGTGGTGTCTTAGACCAGTATCTCGACGAGCCTCTGTAGTTTTGGTGGGTTTTTGGATTTGCTTGCTGTCTTAGCTGGTGGCATGGTATATGAGGTTGTTCGGATGTACAAGGTGGAAGCCAAGATAAAAAATGCTTTTTATGCACATATGCTGAGATCTTGAAAGTGGGACACATCAAGCTACACCATAAATAATCTGTCCAGTTTTTCAAAGGGTTTGAACAACCAGCTTCCTGATGATGTATGTTGGATGCTCTAGGTAGGCTTCTTTGAGATTGCAAAGCTGGCTTTTTCCATGCTTTTGCCATTGTCTTTAACATCATGACTTCTGTTTCTTTCCCCAACAGCTGGTGCTGCTGCTCTCTGTGTAAAAGAATGGGCAGTGTGAAGGCTGTTGGCAGGAGGTGAGACCAAGGACTGGCAGCAGAGCAGGCCGGGAGAGGACAGGAGCACTTGGTGACTTACTAGAGCTTCCAGGCCAGGAAAATTAAATTCACAGGAGTACAGGAACAAGGAAGCCATGCTCAGCTTGCATTTGCAGTGGTATCACTTCACAGCCTCTGGTTACAGCCTCTTGAGTTGAAGGGAAGCTGCATAGCCATACCCTTGGTCCATTAAGCAGGATTGGTTTTGTACGATAAAACTGCAGCAGTGGTACCGTGTGGTTCTGTATTCAGCACACATCAGACAGTCTCAGTGGTTTGCTCTTACTGCTGCCTGTAAAACCTTTAGCTGTTCTGCTTGTGAGGGAGGGGTTTGGAGGCAGACAAGTGAAGAGGGCTATTTAATCACCAGCTGAAAAGATGAGGAGCTTAAGGCTTTTAACTATTTTTCTTAGCCTGGAGCTGGGAGTTCTGGTACCTTATTCCTGTGGAAATGACTGGGTAAAGTTGTCATTTGTCAGTGGATGATGAATCTTCTGCTTAGTAAAATACACTAATATGGTGAGCTGGAATTAGTTCCATCATGACTGATTTATTTTTTACCTACTTTTGAAAGGATATAACTTCTTTGAGAAGAAAAGAACTTTGTGTATGAATCATTTGGGTGTAAGAAACGGTGCTGCTTTTCTGCTGATAAAGGATACTTAACAAATAAGTAGCACTTTTCATCTTCAAAGCATTTCCTGGGCTCTGATGTGGGAGTGGGTGTTGGAAAGGTGACAAGAACTCTCCCCTCAGGTGACTCTGGGTAAGACAGCCAGCATTAGTGCTGCCAGGTGGTGTTTTTCTGCTGCATGCTCAGTGCTTTCTCTATGTGACCATTTCCAGGGCTCAAGAGCATGAACTAGCTACTCAGTGGAAAATTTTTTTTACATTCCTCAGTGCAGTTACAGCTAGAGATTTGTGTGGGAAAATTACTCTCAGGCAGAGCCACAATACGTTGGTTATTTAGCCTATGTGTGAAATGGGATGCTTGGGAACTCATCACTTGACATTGAGTAACTCAGGTTTGATTTGGTTTCACTTACTTGAGGAGCTAAACTGAGTAACCCAGTGTTTTAAAAGTTAGTTTAGGTGTAAATCTGGTGAGCAAGGCTGGGTGAGAAGTGAAGTCAGTGAAGAGCAGCCGAGTTTAACTCTTAAGTTAGTTCATAGTGGTGTTTCTAGAATCAAGTGGGTGGGTCTAGATTTCAGTCCTTAGTGAAATTGTTGACAACAGCTATGCTGAAACAATTGGAGCTTGGGTAGTACTGATCACCAAGGAATCTTTGTGTTTTCCTTTACCCTCATGGCATTAAAATGGCTATTCTGCTTTACCTGCTGGGGTCAGAGGTGTCAGCTGTGTGAGAGGCTGCTGCCCAGCCCATGTCCAGTGCTGCCTCTGCTCTCTGCCCTCACATCTTTGCTTTTCAGTATTTGGAGTGAGTGTGCATGGAGGACTGCTTAATATTTTTGTTGAGAGTTGATGGGATTTCCAGCAAGGCCCTACTTTGGCTTTGCTCTTCTGTCTGCTTTTGAAGATGAAAGGGTTTTTTTCCCTCTTGGAAGGTGGGTTATGTGTGTAATCCAAATGAATAAATCTCATGACTCTTGCAAGTAATATTTATGCTTCCGTTCAGGCTCTGAGTCCAGGTGCCTTGAAACAACATTAGTCTTGAGACAAAATAGCCACATTTTATAAATTCAGAGTTACTACACAGTTGGCTAACTGGCTGGAAATTATACATCATGAACTGCCTCTTCAGATTTGTTTTATCCTTAGCACATGCAACTTCTGTCAGAAGTCTTTTCTCTGTCCTTGTGCTGCAGGTTGTTGAAGTTTTTCTGCTTTCCCATGCTGTGGTACAGCCTTGTCTTAGTGAACTGTCCATGAGTTCAGTTCAAAGCAGAAAGTAGGAGCAGGGAAGTGAGAGGAATCTCCATCCTTTGTTGAAAACTTGCTTTTGTGTTTCTTAAAGTCTGCAGATGTGGATGATTCATTTGCTTCCTGTAAGAGGTGGTCTGGCCAACATTTCAAGTGTATTCCAAAGAGCTTGGGAAGCTCTTCCGAGTTGTAGTAGTACATAATCACAGAACTTCCTCGACTGCATCTCTGTACATTCCTGAAATACAAGAAAGAAGAGAGCACCCTGTGGAATGCCACAGCAGGGAAGGTGACACTGTACAGGAAACACCAGCATTCCTGGCTGCTTAGTTTAGAAAGAAACTTCACAATGGCTTTCTTAATTAATTAACTGATATTTTTATCATCCTAATGTCAATGTTGTGAGATGTCACTTTGTGTTACAGTTGGACAAAGCAGATCCAGAGTGTGTCATTGACACAGTAACTACTTTTTCACCCACAACATCTGACCTGCACAGCTGATTTGGCCTTTTGGTGCTTTTGACTCTGGGGCCAGAAACTTCCTCTGTTTCATTTTGTGTGTGGTGGGGATTGTGCTGGTACATGATGGAGAAAAGTCATTTGGTTCACAAATGAAATCTGCCCTGTAACGATAAAGCAAGGTGCGGGGTGACTTTACTGTAACAAAATGTTTGCTGGGCAGGAACCCCCTGTGAGCACTCTAGGCTGCTGCTGCTGAGAGCATCACTACAGGAGCAGCCTGCTCTGTCTCTGAGAACTTCTATTAAAGAGTTAACTCTTTGCTTTGATTCCTTGAATTAGGAACCTGTCCCAGTCTGGATGAGAAAAATTGTAATTTCTAGCATAAACATGCAAACAGCTTATACCTATCTCCTCTAGCAAAAAGCAAATCTAACTCCTAAATAGCTGCCTGTCTTTATAAAGGTGCTATTATGTGCTGAAGCACAATTATTTTCTCCCTTTTCACCCTCAGACTGTATATCACTAACTTCCTTTCTGAAGAGTCTCTTTCCCCATATTCCTGCAACCCTTGTCCACACTTACTGCAGTTCACACCGTGCTTTCTTCATCAGAGTTGGCTCTGGCTGCCCTGATCAGCCTCAGGTGCCTTGTTGAATGTTATTAATGTTTCTTTCCTAAGCCCAAGTGTTAGATGAAAACAATTCCCACATCAAGCACTCTTCTTATTTCACAGGAATATTATGTGATCTGCTCTCGTGTTTCTTGTTCTGTTGTGGAGATTAGAGAAAATTTCATTTATGGAAAATAAATATCACCAATATGGTAATTGCTCTGGTCACTTCAGTGAATGTATAAACTCTTTAGTTAGAAGAGTCTGGTTTTTTTCAGTGTTGACACTCAGAACTTTGGAAGAAATCCAGGCTGAATTTCTGGGTTCCTCTTATTTGTGTTGTCTTATTCTTTTTTCTGTTCTCAGTAGCATAATTTAGTACCAAATTGCCATCCATAGGTATTGGTTACCATTTGAAATCTGCTTGTGCACAATAGTTAAAATAATTGTGATTCCAGTTTCCTCTTATTTTAATGTAGTGAATGCAGCTGAGTGTTTGTGTTGCACTAATTTGTGTACTCTGCTGCTTAATTGGCACTGGGTGCAAACACAGCACGTGTGTTCACACCCCAAGTTTCCCTCACAGGGATGCTTTGGTTTCTTTTGTTAGTGCCCCACGCAGTTGCTTTCTCTTGAGCTCCAGCAGTCTCTGATTAGCAAATACACAGCATGCAGGGCAGCTCTGGAGGAAATGCTCTTATCTGAGAGCTCCCAAAGCGGAGCTGCAAAAGCCATTTTTTTCCCTTTTAGTGGTTGTGCCAGATTGGAAACTGGAAGTGCTGGAAACCCAGCCTGTTGGATTTAACCAAGTGTTTGACTTTGGCCATGGTCACTTGGGTACAGAGGTCTCATCACCCACCCTACCTCTGATACTAACCATTGACTGCACTTTACTGTCCTGGTGTCTGACAAGAACCTTAACTTTCTCTTGTGATAATCTCTTCTAATCTGGCAGTGATAAGTGCTTGCTGTCAGGAGAGCTGTGATGAGAAATGAAGGGACTGAATCAGCTTTGAAGGTGGTGTTTGTAGGGCAGACTCCCATCTCTCTGCTCCTCTACCTGTCTCTGAGTGAGTGTTGTGCTCTTGCACTGCCTAGAGGGCAACAAACTAAGGGTGGAGAGTTCTTTTACAGAACTGGGATCTTCTGACTGCTTGCTACTGTTTGGGCTAGCAAGCCATTCTATAAAAGCATTTATGAGCAATCTCAGAACTTTGCTGTGTGTCTCCTTTCTACTTCTTCTTGGTGCTGGAAGAATCAGTGGTAGTGGCAGCAAACTGAACACCCAGGAGCTGAGGAGTCCATGATACTTGTTCTGGAAAGCAGCCTAAGGAATCTTTATGAAGTGCCAGTTGTTCTTGTTAGTGATGCTAACTTAGCACAGTTCAAGTTGCCTGCCTCTGATCTGCAGTGCTGGCAATGCTTGAATAAAGCCTTAAAACAGAAGATCATGGATTAGAGGCAAAATTATACTCAAAGCATCATTGTCCAACCTGTGTTCAACTGAGCATAGTAGAAAAGACACCAAATTGCAAACTGTAGCTAGGGATAATGTCAGGACTAAGCCCCTAATCTAAAATGCTGTTAAATAATTGGTAAGTTGGTTCCCATATTTCAACTATAAGCTTTGTAACTTTTCTCTGAAGCAGTAAACTCACACTAAGCAGGAATAAGTAAGGTAATACACAGAATTAGTAGCACTTGAGAGATAGGATGGTGATTTAGAACATCTCAGCAATTCTCTGAATACTGTACCATCACCCAGTCTGCAACAGGTGGCAAGCCTCATTTCACAGTGAGGACCTGGAGAACCATTCCCAGGCAAGGTCTCCAAGTTCACTTCCAAAGGGTTCTTCAATATTTGCTGGCTGGGCTCTTGGCTCAGCTGATTCCTGCTGTGCTGTAAGAGGATCAGGTACTGCTGCTGTACACAAAAGTTTGTTGTTGTAGCAGGTTGTTTTTTCATAACTTTCTTTGATTTTGATACCATTTGGCTGCTTCAGAGCTCCTGAAGCATTCATCCCTTTGATAAGGTTTAGTTTTCTCTCCACACCTGGAGAGACTCAAAGACCCTTTCTCTTCACATCTCTTATCTTTGCTATTTTCATTGTTCTCTGAGAATTAAGTTATTCAGGGCAATAGCATGTTCATTGCTCTTGGGATCGGTACCTACTCTGCTCTGGATGGCTGGCAGGGCATCCATTTGTCCTCTCAATTTTCCAGTTTCATCAGAAAAAAGATCCCTAGATAGTCTCCAAATGCTTAACTGGTTAATTATGACCTTCTAGCCTGGGAGTGTTGCATGTGAACTGAGGAGTGATGTTAAGCTGAGCTTTTAGGTTTTCCTGCTTGTGAATAACGCTGGCATATGAGCTAAAAGGGCATTTCCCTCCCCCCCCACTGCACTAAATTGCTTTAGGGTGTATAAAATGAAGCAGGATTATCTGTGTTCTGAAGGAGAATAAAACAAAGGATGGTTCCTCTGTTCTCATGGAAATGAGGCTCTGGGAGGAGCACTGCAAGGTTAGTATGTGCTGTGGGCATATCTAGTGCAGCTACTTAAGCTTAGTCTCATCCAAACAGTGCCTTATGAATTTATCTTCTGCTTTCAAGAAAACCAGGCACCTGCCACGTTCAGCAACAGTGTAATTTAGCAAAGTGGCAAATCTTCATTAGAGACCAGGAAGAGCTTTTAATCAGAAATGACAACATGCAGTCTGTGATTTACACCCAAGCCTCAAATGAGGGGAGAAATCACCCTTCTCAACACCCACCTATAAATAGCTGTTTTCACTGGGGGCAGGTGCTACTGAAATGTCACTTGGGTGAAATCTGAGTGGCATGTTGAGTGTGTGTCTCAGAGCCAAGAGAGGCATTCTCTTCATCAGATGTATTGAAACGTGTGTGTCTCTGCCAAGAGATGTTGTAATGGTGAGGCAGATATCGATCAGAGCTGCTCTTGAAGTGTTTTGAAACTCTAATACTTCCTTGAGTCATCTCAGTGCTCCATTCACAAAAACTGCTGTTGTTAAAATGTCACACTGTTAGGTATGTCTTGGTTTTATCCCACCCTATGCTGCCACCATAGGGAATATTTTTTCAGGAAGCTCTATACTTTTTCAGTTCCCTACTTTTGTGCACATCAGAAGGGGTTATTTTCTCCCCATTGTTATGAAGAGAAGTGTTGTTTGAGTGCCCAAACAGTTGGTAACATCTGGCAGTCTGCTTTTTGGTGGAGTGTTAAGTATCTTCACAATTCTGTTTTTATAATTGTCCTCTGAAAGAGTGAGCCATGGTGACTTTCTCAATGGAATACTTATCCGTCACATGCTGTCTCCGCAGTGTTGTTGTGGGACTGTACTTCTGACACTATTGGTTCCTGCAAGAGGAAAATTCATTTGTCTTGATCCATCCATTCAGCCCTGGAGTGTTTCTTGAACTTTGTGCAAGGGTCTGAGGTGAGTCTGAGATGTGGTAGAAGAAAAGTGGGAGTTGAGAAAAAGAAGTTGCAAATTGCCATTATTACAATCACTTTCCGAGATGAACTCTACCAATCATCATTTGGTCTTGAGATGAGAGCAGCAGCTTCTTTTTAAACTTCATTGATGTCATTTAAAAAAAGCTATTTTATGAAAAACATCTTTGCTAGATGAAATGGATTTGGGACTTTTGAATTACAGGCTTTGATTTTAAGCAGACTTCAGATCTTCAGGCTGTTCCAGTACAAAAGGTGCATGACGCTTAAATGCTTTAACACTGAGGCTTCTGAGCACCTGGCTGGAGAACTTGGACACCCCAAGGCCATGGAAGTTATCCCTGTGTTCCCCTGCTTTTGACTGTCAAGGAGGATTTTAGTGCAGAAGCCTGTGGGTAATGGCATTGTGGTGACAATGTAGTCCTGAAAAGGATCTGGAGCATGACTGCGGTGGCAGACTCAAGCACTGATGGGCAAGGGTACCACACGTCTGTATAAATGATTTTTAGTGATTCCTATTTCTGTCTTACCTTCTGGTCTGCTGACCAGACTGAAAGCTATAAAGAGCTCTGAATTTGGGGCTGAGGCAGCATATATGTTGTACAGAGCGAGGGTGCCTGCTTGCACACAGCTGGCTTTGGGAGCTTTGTTATATTTCCCCAAGTTTGGCAAACAGGATGGAGAAGTTTTAGAGTAGATGCAATACTGAGCAGCAACCAGGAACCTGAGAAGTGCTGGTGCTGCAGTGAGGGGGTGGATGTCATAGAAATGGTGTCTGTGGTGCTGGGTCCTGCTGCAGAGAGAGACTGAGCTCTGTCCTGCCTTAGGGAGCCTGGATTTGGATGTGGTCTGGCTGCCAGACCTGCCTGACCACTGCCTTAGTGCAAAGTTCTTTTCACTGACATTTCCCAGCCAGTGTCTCAGAAGAGCTGCATGAAAAAAGGAAGGAGCTTATACCATGAAACAGGAGAGGATGTGCTTGTTTCCTTCCAATGACAGGGAATTTACAGCCTGATCTCTCGTTCGTTAGTTCTGTTTGGAGTGATACAAACCAGAGGAAAAATTGTGGAATTTTCTTCATCTGTGATTTTCTTACCCCGCCCCTGGTGATCTCATATCTCTTTAAATCTGAGACCTGTTTCTGTGCAACATAATCCTTGTTGTTTTGTGACAGCTTATTGTATGCACATTCTGTGCACATCTCCTGCTCTCAACTGCTTGGTATGTACCAAAGCAGGAGTAGTTATTTTTACTGCTGTCAGTGGTGTTGAGCTTTGCAGCACTGGGCGTATCCTGTTCTGCATCCTGCATGCATGAAGCAAGCAGCCTTCAGAAGGATCAGGGACTTGAACTGCTGCTAGTGATGGAGGGGACAGAGAAATGATGAGGTTCAGCCTGTAAAAACTATTGGGTTTTTGAAGGTCTAAAATTGATATCAGATTGAAAAACATATCGTAAACAAATTCCAACGGGGAGAATGCACTGCTCAAATGTGTGTTTTCCAAAGGCTGTGGCAGTGAGGTGTGTTAATCTGTCAGGGCTTTTCTGCCTTTTTCTCAGTTCCTATTGCATTCTGATGACCTCAGTGTGAGCTGTTGTCCCTCATGCCTGGTGACAGACTGTGCCCATGTCCCTGGTGTGCCATGGGGAAGCTCTGAGCAGCTCAGGATGCAGTTCTAAGGGATAGGCCTGGCTCCCCGGATATGCTGCCCCAGAGCAGCCTGACACAAATTCCTTCTCTTTTGAACTTTCTGTGTTTCATTTTTGGTTTCTTGGGGACTTTCTTAGAGTGAGTTGGGTGTGTGTATTTTGGGGGGTTGGTTTTTGCCAGCTCTGCATTAGTAGAGGCTGGATCTTGAAAGCAGTTTGAATTTCCCAGAACTTTTTGGACACAAGGGTTAGGTATAATCCTTACATGTCAGTTGCTGCTCTTTTTTGGGGGGTTTTGGGGGTTGTTTGTTTGTTTGGTGGTTTGTTTTTTTTAATGTATTTTAATGCAGCCCATGAGTCTGCTTGTCTTTGTTGTCTGCACTAATGGCTCACAGGCTCCTTTCCTGTGGAGACAAGAGTTGAGCTTGCTGAGTGCCCCAAAACCACCTCCTGAATTTCTCTTCCTCCTCAAATCTGATCTTGACTGCAGTTTCTCTAGAAGACAAGCTCTTGTCCAACAAGGTAAAGCAGCTGGCCAGGCTCACTGGAGGCTTTGGTGTTCATCCATGCCAGTGGTCTCTGGAGCAGAAGGTCCCCATCACATCAGGTTGCAAGTACTGCCTGCCATTGTTTGAACCTGGTGGCTTTTTTACCACTCTCTCATGGAGCTTCTGTGAGCTGTGTTATCTGAAGAGACATAAGGCTACTCCATTCCTCCCTGCTGAACCCTGAAAAAATGCTGGAGCTGATTAAAGAGGCACATTTCCTCTGGAGATGGGGCTTCTTCGAGCAAAAGAATGTAGGTCATGGTTAAGTATATAAAATGAAAAGCTACTTCACTGTAGTGACAGCATTTCACCACAATAATCCAGTGAGGTCTTTGCACTAATAGAAAACCTGTTCTTATATATATGCTATTTAATATGACTCATTAAGCAAGCCTAATTAAACAGCAGCTTCAGCCTTACTGAATGACATGGCACTTCCAATCCTTAAGGCTTTAGTGTTGGCATCCTGACCAGTCCATCCTCCTGTGTGCCATGTTTTCCCTGCCCAAATCACAGTTCTCTGGTGTCAGAGCCCAAGGCCAGGGCAGGGGGGTGCAGAGAGGTTTGAGGCCCCATTAAGTGTTGAATAGGATAAAGGTAACAGTGCATCCATGTCAGTCTGAGCCAGGCACAGAGCTCCAGGGAAATGAGAAATTAATCCAAGTGCAGAAATTAAGTGGAATGGAAGCTGGCTGTATGGGCAGAAGGTGGTCACTGCTTGACTCTGTTGTGAAGGTGGGTGTTATAACATGCAGGGAGCCACCTAATGCACACCTGATAAGGGATGTATCCCTCAAAAACTTCTGACAGGAAGATGAGGAATGCCTGTCAGTAGCAAGCCTCAGCCTGGTGGCTGTTATGCAGATGTTCATGGTTGAGGTCTTTTTAGTAAAGATTCTTCTGCATCAGCTGCTTTCTAGATTCTGTGGGTCATTCATACTCCTAGCAAAAGTGTCCCTTTTGTGGTTTTTTTTTCTCTATACTCAACGTACTTATTAATCTGGCCAGTATCTTGAGTACATGAGTAGATACTTGAGTATATGCAGAGTGTTCACCTTTGCAAGGAGAAGTGCCATTTTCTTGGTGTGTTATTGTCCCCAGTTTAACAGTGCACTTGGTTTTTTATAGGTACCATGTTCAACCCCAGTGCTGCTGCATTTCAGTGGCTGATGGCACTGTAGCCTGTATATGCCTACAAAGCTTAGCAACCTTTTTTAAGTAAAAATCACTGTTGTAAGCACAGGAGTGTCCTGGCAGTGCCTCATATGACTTGGTTGGAGTTGCTGCTGGGGATTACATCTCCTGTTCAGGAGCCTGCCACATCTGTGTACTGTGCAATTAATGTGCAGGGGCAGTTTTAAGGCAGAATTTAGTTTGTGTGTTTAATTAGGAATGACAGGCCATATAATGCAGCCTAAGGCTTACCAGCCCGTGGATCCTTCCCAGAACATGGCTGGGCTCAGCACCTCGGAGTGGTTCTGCTTACTCTTGTGCTAATGCTGTTCAGTTCGTGCCATGTGACTTTGCAGCAACTCTGAAATCTGCTGTCCAGTCATTCCTTTCCTCGGTCACAGGCCTGCAGCTTTGTCCCTGTTTCAAGGCTTTTCAGAACAGTCCTCACTGTGGCATTTTGCCGGTGCTGGGTAAAGGCAGATTCAGTTAACCTCAATTTTTCAGAAGAGGAAGAGGCAGAGCACTGCTCCAGCTGTCAGGAGAGCAGCACCCTCTCAGTCATCTTGCAAGGGTATTTTTACATTGTTTGCAAATCTGCTCTACCTGTGTTTATGGCTTAGTGTTTCACAGTGGGGATGTGATGAGCTGAAATCCCTGTCTTGTAGCTGAAGTCATTAAAGCAAAGAACGTGTTCTGTATTTTATGTATGTACAGCACATAACAATCTGGTGTTAAAGCAAAATACCCACTTACCTGCTGTATATGTGCATAGCAGTATGTCCTCAAAAAAGGTAATTTTAGGAAGTAGGCATCAAGTGAATTACAGTTCCATGAAATATGGGGCTTGCTGTCAAGGGTAACAGACTTGGCTTAAGAAGGTAGAATTTATTTTGCAGAGGAGACTATTGATTAGTTGTTCACCAGACTGCTTTTATTGTTTGATGCGTAGATGCAAAGGCATCCAGATGTACAAAACATGCACTTGGAGTCAAGCCACTGCAGGGACAGGAGTCAGTGGCTTTGGAATGGATTAGCTTTATCATTTGGCCCTAGTATTTTTTCGTTTTGGTTAAGATACTGCTGTTAGTTCGGGTACAGTACAAGACTCTGTATTGCATCTGTGCGAGGACCTTGTACCTTTCTGCTCTGAAAGATGCTCTGGATGCTTTTTTTAGAGGGGGAAAAAACAGCCTTTCACTGCTGGCCATGTGGCCATTGGGAGGCAGAACTGCTGACTTCAGGCAAGCAGGCTTTTACTGCCTTTTGTTTGCACTGTCTGGAGTGAGCACTTACTCCTCTAAGGGCATCTCAGTAGAGCTGCTTACATCCAGTTAGGTTACACCTGAGGGAGTCACAGGGGCAGTGAAGGTGCTTTAGATGAAAGACCTTGGCTCATCTCAGACCTTAGGCTGAGCTGGCACACTTTGTAAAAGTGAAACATTTGACTGTTTACAAGTCAAACATGACATCTCCCAATGCTGTTTTAGCATCTTCTCTAACCAGCTCTGCATTGAAATACCTTACAGGTAATGTAACTCTGTGATGTTTGTGATTTGGGCCAAGAAGACACTAAAGAAATTTTCCTGGTAGGAAAAGCTTTGTGGTCTGTGTGCAAGGTGAAAGATGCAGCAAAGCATCCCTCAAAACAGTTCTAAACTCCACTTTGGAAAATTCTGCAGCTTTAGTCTTTGACATTTATGGGGAAATAGTCAGCTCTGAGGTGAGTTCTGCTAACAATCAATCTCGCCTTGCTTGCCTGTAAGAGGTGACCTTTCAGAAATGTTTTTAGTGAAGGGGCAGTTCCAGGTCTCTAGGAAACACTCCTCTTGTTAAAAATGGAATATTTCACAGCTTCCTGGTTGGTCTAGAAGTATGTTACTCCCCTAGGGACTCTTTGGATGCTGGGTCTCCTAAACATACACCTTCCTGGAAAACTGGATTTCAGTATCCTGGGAGATATTTTTTCCCAGTAATTTGTGATTGCTCTATAGCAGTTGGGCTGTAGAGCCTATGCAGAGCAGAGGAGCATAAAGATGTATTCCTACAGGAATTTTGTAGCTGTCTGTATGTTATGTCCAGAGGAAAACCACACTGGCAAGGATTAATGCACGTAAAAAGGATTGTGCCTTAAAAGATGTGTAGGGGAGAACTTAATAACCTATCTTTGAGCGGGTTTAGAATGGGAACTGTGTGTACATTGTACAAAACCAGGGAACATCTGGCTTTATTGCTGCTGTGGTTCCTGTGCTGTTGCTGTAGGTGTTTACTTACACCAGGGGCTCGGTGAGTTCTGTGAGCCATCTCTAAGTGTGCTGCTTGGTTCCTTGCTTCCCAAGGAAGAGGTGGGGAGAAAAGAAGATTCCCCAAGCTATAAGCTTGAATTATTGTCACATCAAATATGCTGCTGACTAACTGAACCTGCAGAGGAGTGTGGAGAGGCGAGTGGTGTTTCCATGCAGGTGTTGGATGTTCTGCTGGGCTGTGTTGTATCAGGCTGCTGGCAGAATCTGGAGAGTTTACAGTAAATGGTTTAGAAGTCAGCCAAGAAAATACCTGAAGGCAAAATGATACAGGAGTATTGTATGATGACATTGATGAGTATTAAATATGGTGTTGAGAACTTTGTGCTTTGGCTGAGATTGGAAGGAAGGAAAAGTCAGTCCAGTAGACTTGCCTGTGCAAAGAGGAAGAAACAAGGCCTTGCTCCAGGGGTATTAAGTCAGACTCTGCAAGGCTTTTATATTTCTGTCTCTATTGTGTCCTGAGATTCTTCTCAGATTTATTGAAAGGAATTGAAGGTTGGTTGCTTTTGTATTATGGAGTGCATAAGCAGAAGGCAGTGAATTAAACCTGCTGTGGCTGGGAGATGTTTTAGTCTTCCCCCAGCCATTCTGCAGGTGGTGGATCCACCCCTCACAGAAAGGGATGTCACAGTGCAGGGGTTGCAGAAATCTAGTCATTAAATATCTGGGCTTCCGTAGCTTGGTGGATGTATTCAGTAGGGGCTGTTCCTCCTTTTTGTAATGGCCAATACAGCATTTATGTATGTGGGGGATAACTGAAACTCTTTCAGTGAATAGAAAATGCAGCTGAGGTTTTTTGGGCAATGATGCAATTGTGCTGCGTTGTCCCAGTAGCATTCATATACTCTTCTGCAGTGTGAGCTGAGGGAGTGGCTTTGCTGTTTGTCAGAAATAAATGCATGCACAGGGTACCTGTCACTGAATTTTGGGTGGATTCTCTGTAGCATTCCAGAGGTTGATTCAGCTGAATGTAAAGGCATTGATTTTTTTTTTTTAAAGGAATGTATGACTGTATAACTGTGGATACAGCTGGCTCAGAAGGAGTGTTATTTAACAGGAGGCCTTTGCAGCATGCCTGCTCTGCCTTGGAGCAAGCATTGGCCATTGTACCTCTCAAAGCAGTGTTTGCCTTTGCTCTGTGCCAGGAAGGGAGCAAGGTGACTCCAGACCTCTGCCCTGGCTGTGTCCCCATGAGGAGACAGTACCATTGGTGTCCTTGTCAGCTAAATTTGAGTGTCCTCAGAGTGTTCTTAATTGCTAACTGTGGACATTGCCCCCAAGGCCAGCCTGAGCATCCTGTATTTCTTAGCTAAGCTGGCCAGGTCCTGATCCGCCTCTGGAATCCACTGCCCTCCCTCTTCTCCTCGGGCTGCAGGCAGCCTGTCTATCCATGCAGCATTCCTCCTGTGTAACAGAGCACTAAGGCACTGCAGTGTCTTTGGGGAGTGTGTTCTGCATGGGAGATCAACCAGCAGTATTTCCCTAGGGGAATGCTCTGATTCCAGAGCAGGCATGAAACTCTGAGAAGGTACAAGGGAGGCTGGGCAGCTTCATGTGCTCACTGTCTGAGATTGACTTGGGAATGTGGCATGACACAGCATTTGCTGAGCTTTCAGCTACAGCTATTTATACATTGCTTTTCAGGGTTATTTTGTCTCCTCTAGGAGATTCTGTACTTGATAAAATATTCTTGCTCAAGTTTATTAAATTTGCTGAAGTTCCTAGGCCTATATGAGTGTTTTGGCTCTGTGGCAGTGCTCTAGCTCTGGATCCAAACAGGGTTGAATGTGAGGGAATTTTTTCCTTAAGAATGTCTGGATTCAGACCCCTACAGTAATTTGACCTGCAGACTGGACTTGCATTGAGTCCCATATGTGAACTAAAACAGGCACACTAGGGATTTAAGGATAGCACACTAATGTCTTTCCTAGAAGAGAAAATTGCAGTAATTGTGGGGGGAAGGGACTCCTGTGAGGGTGGTAGTGGAGGCTCTGGGTGAAAGCAAGGGAAAGGAGAGTGGGCTGTATTACACTAACCATCCTGTGTCAACCTCCTACATTCGGGTGTCGCATGGCTGACATCCTATCAAAGAGCTCTGGCTGTGTCCAGAATTTTAAGCAGCTTTATAAATAGTGTTTCTCAAACTGCCTGTGTGTGCAGAGACTGTGAACAACTGGGGTAGACCAAAATATTATTGGTTTAATTTTTGCACCAGTCCAAAACTGGGAGCAAGAAAGAGTAGAAACCTGAAGTGTAGAAACAGCCATGGATTGTCTCCTTCCTCTGCAATGCCAAGCGTACATCTGGGGGGTCTGTGAGAGAGGCAGCGTTGCTGGAGATGGCAGGCTGTGAGGCTTGCAAGGCATGATTATGTGGATCTTGTCGAGGCATCTGAAACCATTCTTTCTCTCCTACTTGCCTGACGTCTTCCTGCTTGCAGGTTATGCTGGGTCTGAATAATTGTGAACAATTAGAAGCTAATTTAAATGGCTGGTTTGTATTCACAGCAGCAGCGAATGAGCTAACCAGCTGGAAAGCAGACATGGTGATTTTCTGTTGATATGTCTCCCTCTTGTTGTTCCCTGGCAGTTTTTGCAAGGTGGATTTTTTGCTGTGGGCTAATAAGGAGTTTCTCCTGCATGCTGCTGACCTGATTACAAAGGGGAGGGAGGATGCTTTGTGCCCTAGCACAGAGTTACTGCCAACCCAGCAGAGTCCAGTTTAGCTTAGCAAAAGAGCCCACCCTGGTTTTCTCCAGAATGTTAAGCAAAGGAATATTTTTCATGGATATACTCTCTACTTCTACTCTCAAAGATGTAGAAAGGTGAGGTACCTGTTGTGCCTCAGGAGTGAATTGGCCAGCAACAGTCACACAGATTTCCTCACAGCATCCTTTTTATCTTCTGAAAGGCAGATGGAGATCTGAGCAGCCCTGCTCTTTCCTCCAGACCTGGTGTATGCCCCAAATGCCGCTCAGAGTGGCCAGTGACTAATTTCTGTGCTGCTGATGCTGTCCAGACGGCATCCCCATCCATCCAGGTCCAGCAAGAACCTGGAAAACCTGTTGCATAATAACTGCCATCTCCCTCCCAAGGCAATGATTTGAGGCATTCTTTTGATTCAGGTAAATGAAAGAGCTGCAGGACAGACTATTTTTGCTCACAAGGAGGAACACAGCCTAATTGGCAAGTTAAAACAGTGGGCTGTTGGGAATCCTGGGAATCCAGACTGGAGGCTGAAATGGGAATCTCTTCATCCTGTCATACTGGATGGTGTCAGCATCCATGTGAGCTCCTCAGGGGAGTTTCTTGTAGCAGTCAAATGCATTGCCCTTAGAGCTTATCAGCTGCTGCCAGAAGAGCAGCCCGGCCATTGCTTTCACCTGCATGGTCAGATGTTCCCTGGGGTCTCTGCAGCCATTCCTTAGGTCCTGTTGGAACCAGGTGGGCTCCTCACAGCAGGTATTCCTGGGGATTGCTGGCTCTGATCTGTACTTCGGGTGAGGCTTTACTGTGGAAGCATTGAGGCAGCCTCTGGGAGCAGTGTTGGCTGATGTATAGACAAAATGTTGTCCACTGTCCTGCCTGCTGCTCTCAACCAGCTTCTCCTGTGCCTGTAACTCCGGTCTCCTGTGGTTTTCCTCAGGTAACAGTGCCATCTGGTGCTGGAGCACTGCTCTTGGTCAAGCTTTCCTCAAATACTTAGGAGAGGTGATAGGAGAGTAGTATTGCTTTTACTCAGCCATCTTACTGTAAGAAGATGGGAGGGGGTGTCCTGGAATAATCTGTGCTTTTGGGACATTGCACTTGGAGATGATCCTTTTGTCTTTTCTATTTAACAGTTGATGTTCCCAGAACTGCTGTACCAAGAAAACTGAGTGCATGAGGCAAGAACAGTGAAGACTGAGAAGGGAGATAATTTACTATCAACTGCTGCAAAGAACTAAAATCCAACATTTAGATTAAATCCTGTAACTGGGGACATCTTTGAAAGATTCCCTGTAGGACTCCAAGTGACTTCCTAGTCACTAAATCTTCTCTTGAAAGATCTTTACATATTTTCTAGTCATAGCCATATACTTATAAAATTTATGCTTCTATATCTTTATGCTGAGCATCATTATGTTCATGCTTTCTGAATGATTTTTACTTTATTATTTTATTATTTTCATTTCCTCTAAAGTTTTGTAGACCTTTTTGAAGACACAGGGTTTGTGTTCCCAGGTGAAAGTCCTGGTTATTGGTTGATAGGAGTGAGTATATGGAATGTACTGTTTGAACAAACAGCACTTGGTGACAAGATTGGCAAAATTCAAACTCTTCTGTGATTTTCTCTAGATACCAGGTTGTCTTTGCTGCTTTAGCCCTTTTTCAAGCATCCAACCCAGGCTGGTGCATGTGGGTGTGTGGTGCTGTTGAGCATTTAGAGACCAGATAGAAAAGTGAGGCTGAGGGTACTGAAAAGCTGAGAGTGGCTGTTGTTTATGCAGCTTTGTGTGTCTACTTCCAGGATCCTCCTCTCTCCCAACCACATTCTCTCTTCTGGGAAATGCTTCCAAACCTATTTATTTTCCTTTAAATAATAACAACCCAGTAACCTTCCTGTTGTCTTATCTTCCTTCCCTTGAACTACTGCCTTGTACTTTCATTTCAGAGGGGTGCATTCACTGGGCCAGGGAATCTGTGTTGTAGTGTTTTCCAAAATGTCATGTAAATATGCAGAGCCACAGAAGTGATTTGTTGCCAGTAAAATAAATATACTTCTTGGACAAGGGAAATCCAAGTAGAAGGTTTACTTTTGCTTAGCAAAAGATTTCTATTAAAGCCAAATTCTTCTGCTCCAAAGCACAGCATTTATTCACATTATAATTACAGTGAACTTTTGTTTCATCCAATGATTTAGTCAGACTTTTTAACCAAATTCTACCTCTTGGAAAAGGGAAGTAGAATATTTCAGTGTCTTTCTGCCAGGAGGCTCAAAGGTGATATTTGTTGGGAGGAGGGGAAGATCCTGCATTGTTTGGCTGTTACTGAAAGACCAGAACTTTGCTGTGGAAGGAGTTTTGTACTTTATTACCAAAAAAATAATGTGGAAGACAAAAATAAAAAACAATAGGTTGTGTGGTCAGAAATATGAACAGGAACAAAAGTAGCTGCAAGTCCATTGCAGATCCATGTGAAAATAGGGGAGACTCAGGAAGCTTCAGCCTGAAGTTAGAAGGGACTCAGCTGAGTGACTTCAGGTTTGTGTCTCCATAATATGTCATAAAGACAAATTACAGAGCTGTCACTTTGTCTTACAAGAGCTGCAGGTCCCCAGGGAGGCTTTGCAGCATTGGGGGATTATCAGAACTAATGACACAGCTGGATTTTGAGGCTGCTGTGCTACAAACCTCCCTGTACCTCTAGTGGTGTCAGAAGGCAATAGTGATGTGGAGGCAGGGATCTGGTTCTCAGTTTTCAGATTGCCTGGTCTCCTGTGGGTGTTGCAGAGACTTCTCTTTGCTGCCTGCCACGAACTCACTTTGTTTACTCAGTGGCTCTACATGATGGCAGGTGCTGCCTGGCTCTGGCAGCCCTGGATACAGTTTGTAATTAGATAAAAAATCATGTTCCCTTAGTACAGGGTGTTTGGAGATTTGTAGACATTCAGCTGGTGACAGGCAAGTGTGTTTTAGAGCAGTGTGTGCTGGCCTGGGGCTGGAGACTGCTGTGTTCATCCCTACCACTGATGGAATCTTCATCAGCTAATTAGGGAATTCTGCTTTAGGACATGCCTTTTTCTTGTTTTCTGAAAAAAAAATGTTATGTTCAAACTGTACAATCAATCCACAGTAGTTTGCAGGTAACAGGCACTACTTGGGGCTGGCTTAGTGGTGAATCTTAGTTTGTGCTGCTGTGGATGTGCTGAATATTGGATGATTGGCAGATTCAGAGCTGCTGGTTGCATGAACAAAAGAATTGTAATCTGTGATCAGGTGACTGCCTGCAGGTAGAGCTGCTGCAATGCAAAGCGGTCTTGGTTCATCTTAGCCTCTTGAAGTGTTCTAAAATGTTTATTTCAGATCAGGGGAGCATTTTAGCACCCCCACTGCCTACCCATGTTCTGTCCTTCTGTACCTGAAGTTAATCATCAACCTGACCTTTCACAGAGGGATGTTTTGCTCTGCCCAAAGCAGCCTCATGAACAAGCTTTTGGACTCTTGCACAGAATACAGGAAACAAAGATCCTGCTCACTGTCCTTTTCCTGCTTTGACCAAACCAAATGCAACTGTGCTCCTGAGTCACTCCAGGCTCTTGAGAGTTAGTTCAGTTATTTACATTGAACAAATTTTTAATCTCCAGATGCAATTCCTAAGTAACTTAAATATTTTCTCCTTTTGTGATTCTTTGAGTGCTTTCAGATGACAAGCAATATCATGATATTATGAAAATGCTGAAAGTAAAATGGGTGATAATATCCATGTGTCTGCAGGTTGCCCAGAGAGGCTGCAGCTGCCACATCCCTGGAAGTGTTTATGGCCAGGTTGGACAGGGCTTGGAGCAATCTGGGATAGTGGAATGGGGTGGAAAGAGATGGTTTAAAGTCCCGTGCAGCCCAAACCATTCCATGGATTAAAGGTATGAGTTATGTGGCAGAGCAGTGACCAGCTCTATTCTGTGCTGGTGTAGGAAGCCACACACTACTGACATTTAATACTTGTGCAGGCAAAAGTTTAGACCTTACCCCAGAAGGGTATAATTCTTCTGTAAGTAATGTAGAAGTCTCCACAGCCTCCTGTCTCCAGCAGATTTTGAATTTTTCATCTGGAAGAGTCACAGACTACTTGTGCTTGCCATGTAGGAGTAGCCAGGGGGTGTCATAGGCAGAACTTTTGTACCAATCAGTGCAAAAGATTTGTTTTCATATTTTTGGAGGTGCATCCCTCAAGGGTTGTTTTTAAAACCCTCTGTATTGTGTAGCTCATTGTTCAGCTCTTCTGAGTAGTAGAATTTTCGTTCTCAGGAGTTCTTAGTTTCTAGTGGTCTGTCTTCTGCCCCATTTGCCCATCTTTCTTTCCCATAAAAACCCAGCATGGCTGGAAAACTCCACTTAGAAGTGAAGCAGTATGTGCCACTTGAAATGCCACAGTGTGAATCAACTCTGAGCTTCCAGGGGATTCTCTGCTGTTGCTTTATCTTCTTTCCTCTTGCTTTTTACAGCTGCTCATGTGCAATGCAGTCTGATCAATTTAACACGGGTCTTTCACAGGAAGTGAACTTTGGATATGGAACATATTTTTCCAGGATGAGTATGTGATGCCACTGGTAATGGGTTGGTACTGAAAAGATATTAAAAAATCTTGGCTTCAGATCTTCTGGGTCATTGAATTTCTGAACCTTTGTCATCTAACTTGGTGTATCCATGCTATATTTGGACAGCTGACTTGTTTTTTAGACACCTCATCTACATTTAAAATAAAAACAGCTTGTGTTGAGTTGATTGCTACACTGCTGTTTTAGCTGAAGTGAATTGGGGTGTGTAATCAGACCTTAGAGTTAAAAAATAAGAACTGGGGGATGCTGAGTTGGGTTGGCTGCTGCCAGTTGTGCTCTCTCCTGCCCATTTCTATGAGCACCCATCCCACAGCCATTCCAGTGCCAAGGCAACTCCAGAGCTGCTTTTTTTTCTCCTAGTGCCTGGGGCTGGAGCTGGTGGTGCCCAGGAGCTGGTTCATTTAGTCAAGAGGTTTCCTCTTGACCTCCAGTAAGAGCCTGACAGTGGTCCCAGTCACAAACTATTGCATCTGGTGGAGGTTTCCAAGTCACAGCTTCAGGACTGGAGGAGAGAAGGATCTATTTGCTTTTGGGTTTAGAAACCAGGCAGGGGAACTGTGGCACATCATGTCCTGTTTCAGGTGCTGAGAGGCTGTCCAGGTCTTTCAAAATACCTGCAAGGAGCCTGTCTGTCAGCTCAGTGAAGCAAGGTTTTGCCTTTTCCCAGCACCAGGCATTTGGATTTAGCTTTAACTGGTTATGGAGTGTGGTACTGAGGTTTGGAGAGGTCTGTTGTGCCTTGTTACCTGTTGCTACAGTAGTTGTTTTCCCTGTGGTTTGCTCTTAACTTGTGGGTTTTCTTCATCTTCTGAGCATTGATGTTACAAGTTTCCACGGCAACTTCCAAGCTCTCAAGTAGGTGCTGTCCATTCAAAACAGAATTCTAATGTGGGGATTGTAGGACACTGACAGTCCTGGTGACCCTGGAGGAATGTCCCAGGGAGTGGATTAATTTTTAACTCCACAACAGATTCAGATATTGACTTGCCAGGAGGACTCACCAGTGCAGTTTAAAAAAAACCTCCATCTCTGAGTCTAAAGTTCTACCGTTGGTGTTGGACAGAAATAAGGTACCTAGTTTGTATCTCCTCCATAACAATGTTTGTCTATTGTCACAAAAAGACAAGTATGACATGTTTTCTATGGATAAAACCTTGTCTTGACTAAAAGGCTAGAAAATTATAATATATCTAAAAAAGGCATTATTATTTTTCCCCTCACACTTTCTTTCTTAGTCCCATTGAGAGAATTCAAAATAGGCTTCACAAAATTGCAAGTAATTTCTTCTTTTTTTACTTTTTTTGTTTACAGCTGTAGGTGCAGAGCCTGGGAGCAGTGCTTGAAATGAGATGAGTTACAGAAGATGTGCAAGGGGAGGGTTGAGACCTGTGAGATGGACAAGTAGCCCAGACTGAGTGGAAGTGACAGGTCTGTGCATGTCACAGCCTGGCCTCTCTGCCCTTGTGGTGGCCACTGCTGTCCAAGTCCTTGTTTAAGTCAAGAGGCAGAAGCCTTTTTCTCCTCCATCTGTAGGAGCTTATTTCCAGAGCTCTTGTTTTGGAGGATGAAATTCAGAATGTATCTGGAATAGAAAGTGATGTTATCACCACAGTGATTGAGGTAGAGGCTGTGGATCATGCTATCACCCTTGAGCAAATGTAATTCTTTCTTGGTCAGATACTGCAAATCTTTAGGTTGGAAAAGACCTTTGAGTTCAACCATTAACTGAGCACTGCCAAACCCACCACTAAATGATGTCCCCAAGTGCTACAGCTGCACATCTTTTAAATCCTTCCAGAGATGGAAACTCTGCCACTTCCCTGGGCAGCCTGTGACAGTGCTTGACAGCCCTTTTGGTGAAGAAATTTTTCCTAATATCCAGTCTCGAGCTCTCCTGGCACAATGTCAGACTGCTTTCTCTTGTCTTGTTAACTGGGAGAAGAGCCTGACCCCCACCTGGCTACAGCTTCTATCAGGGAGTTGCAAAGAAGGAAGAGGTCCCCCTGAGCCTGCTTTTCTCAAGGCTGAGCCTCCCCAGCTCCCTCAGCTGCTCCAGAATCTGACACAGCACTGGCTGAGCATGAACTTTAACACGGGGGTGGGCATTGGCAGGGATGATGCTGAATCAGGTGCCCTCTCCCCCAGCCAGGGTGGGAGCTGCTGCAGGTCTCTGTTGCTGGGCAGCTGAGCAGAAATGCAGCTGTAAAACCATGTCTGATGCAGGTGAAGGCTGTGCTCCCACATCTGTGTGTAGCTGAGTGTTGAGCACAGTGCCAAGGTCTCCTGGTGTCCCAGTGTGGGTTGAACCTGCAACACAGCTCAGCAGTCAGCTCCTCTGAAGGAAGGTGTGTCCTGGTATATTTGAGACTGAACAACCAAGGACTGTGTGTTGATGCATTCAGGTCCCATCTGTGTTTAAACTTCTCCCCAGCTTCTGTTCTTGGGATGTTTGGAGCAGGGGACAGTTCTTTCATCCCTGCCTCCTGTGACAGTATTGTTTACCTGGAGTGCAACATGGCAGTAGCAAACCAAAATGCTCTTTGCAGGCAGAACTACCACCTTCTGTTTGTCCTAAAGTGAAATCCCAAGACTCCTGCCCCATGCAGAAAAGAAACTGTGTGGGAATAGGAATGGAAGGGATGTGCTGGCAGTAAGGGTGAATGAGTTGTCCTTTCTCCTTTGTTGGATAAAACATTCTGAGAGATGGTGACACACTGGTAGCTGGAGCCTGTGTGGAAGTGGTTTTGTCCACTCTTGGGTACCAGTGATGTTACAAACAAACCTAAATTGCTAATTAGTGAATTTAAGCTCTGCTTTAGTTATGCAGAGAGAGACCAGGGATTTTTGCCACTGCTGAGTATCTCCAGTACTCAGTTTGTTTGGATACACACCACCCAGGGCTGCTTGTGCCTATACCAATCCCAGAAATTCCTGTATTTGCCACTGAACTTCAGAAGTGATTGTTGCTTATTTACCTGCCACAATATTTGGCATTTGTGGCTAGTCCAGGTCATCAAAGTAAATTGTTCTGGTTTTGAGCTCTTGGGAGGAGCAGGGAGTTGTTGGAGAGGAAAATTGGCACCATATCTTGCATTTGTTAATGGAGTTGAGAGATTAAACCCAGAGAGTTACAGTGGGAGTTTAGCCCACCCCTGCCTGGGCATTTTTGCACCTCACTGCCAAATTGTTTGCTAAAGTGAGAATCCAGTTTTCTGTCACAGACATCTCTCTCAACCTCTGCTGTTAGTTTAAACAAACAAAACCCAAACCACAAAGATTTTGTTTCAAATGACAAGTTTGTACTAAAAGAATTAAGCAAGGGGATGAAAGCAGAAAGCTCCCAAGGCTTAATGAGTTAATGCTCAGTGGAAATCTGTCCTCTCCCAGTTTCCCCAGTTCCAGGTGTGAGCCCTGATGGCTCCCTTATTTTGTTTGAGGTGAGATGACTCAGCTGAGAAGGGGAAGGTGGTCCTGTTGGTGCTTGTTCTCTATGCAGAAAATCAGAATTTGTGTATTCTTCCTGCTGTGTGTGGTTTGGGAGCATCAGCAGCCCTGCTGAAGTATCAGGTGTTCTCCAGATTGCAGCTGCTGCCTTTTGATGAGGAAATTTGCTGTGAATCTCAGGCACTGATTCAGTGCTGAGCATCTGAAGAGAGCAAGAGAGCATCTGAATAGCAAAGGAAATAAATGGGGGCCAGAGCTATTCTGCCACTTCTTTTTGCAGACAAGGCCCTAAGGAACATAACTGACCCCAGGCTGGGTGTGTCATCCCTCTTCACCATGGTAAAATGTGTGCATAGTGATGAGTGTCTTTGGTTTGCCTTATTTAACATTTGTAATAGTGAATTTATTTTTTAGAAAGGCAACACAAAACACATCTTGCATTTGAGGAGGGAGCTCAGCTTGGCATACAGGAGCATAGGATTCCTCAGAGCATCTCTGGGAAGCTGCTATTTCTCATTCCTGGAGCTATTACTGAGGCACATGGCTAGAACATAAACCCAGCCATGTTAATACTGACTTTCATAGAGGTAAATACAGCAACTGAGCTGTAAGGACCTATTTTAAAAGTGCTTCTGCAACAGAATTCCCTCAGTGCTGAGGGAAGGGGGCTGTCCATCGGTTGATGATCACATTGCTCTGTGTGTCACACAGAGGACAGGAGGAATGACTGAACTGCTGTGTACATCAGCAGCCATTCCAGCTCACTCTGGTTGGGTTTCTTGTGGATTTTGAGTCTTTTGTAGTCAGCTGGGGTTGGGTTCTTTCTCCAGGCAGCGCTGACAGAACCAGAGGACAGTCTCAAGCTGCACCAAGGGAAATACAGGTTGGATATTAGGAAAAAGTTTTTCACAGAAAGAGTGATCAAGTACTGGAATATTCTGCCCGGGGAGGTGGTGGAGTCGCCATCCCGGGGTGTGTTTAACAAAGCCTGGATGTGGCACTGGGTGCCAGGGTTTAGTTGAAGTATTAGGGCTGGGTTGGACTCGATGATCTTGAAGGTTTCTTCCAACCTTGTGATTCTGTGACAGACCTGTGAAGTGTTTATTGTTGATGCTGGCATTCTGCCTAATCCTTGGTTTGCTTTTTCTTGTGACTGAGATAGGTGGGTCTGGCACAGGAAGCTGAAAATAGTGCTCCCTTTAAAAGCCAGGAGACCTGAAAATATGTTAAATATAGTCCCCCTGTAGAGAAAGTTTTATGCTTTGCTTTGGGAAGAATTTGTATTATTACATTCTTAAGGAAGGATCACAAAATGGGAATGCTGCTGATTTACAGCTTCTGTGATTTACCAGCATTGACTAACCCAAAGATATTGCTGCTGCTGCTGCTGGGTAACATCAAATCATCCTGATGATCTGGGTTCTTCAGAGGCTGCATCATAGGAAACAGTATGGCTCAGTGATGTGTTGAAACATAATGCATCAATGTAAGCTCTAATGCACTTTGAAATGAAAGTATCATCATACACTTGGAGCTGTGCAGCAAGAATACTTCAGTTACAGTACCCAAACTGCTGCTCATGCTTGAGTAATTACTGGAATGTGAATGTTGCAGCCTGATTCTGGATTTTAAAAGGCTGCCTATACAGTACTTACTTTAACAAATAATTTTAGAAAGCTGTATAAAAATTGATGTCTATCTATATCCCGCAGTGGGATGTGGAGGCAGTGAAAACACTTCTACAATCTGGAAATGTGCTGTGGGCTCCAGGTTTCCCACTCTGGTGTGGTTGTGACTCCAGAAGTTGGGTCTAAAAGCCTGGCTGGCTGGGTCTCTTCCTCTCTCACTGAAACATGCAGTCAAGATGATAAATACTCAGGTCCTGTGGTTTGATTGCAGATCCTGTTCTTGGATTATAGATTTGTCTCATTTAGTAAAGCAGGCTGTAAGTCAGGGAGTGGGTTAGGATGACATGCTGACAAAGCACAGTGGAGTTCACGCTGGGGGTGAACAAGGAAAAGCCGGGAATGCAGCAGCAGTGGCACAGTTGGTTCTGGAAGTGACATGTGAGAGAGGCTCTGTCCCTGATGTGGTACTCCCAGAGCATAGGGTGTGTAATTAGTGTGTTTGCAGGGCTCAGAGTGATGTACCATGGCATAAAACTTCTGGACCACTGAAGTGCAGATGAGGCTTCTCTCTGTTCAGCAGAGGGAGGTTTTAGCTGAGTTACTGGGAGGCTGAGGAAGCCTGAAATTGGAGTTCAGTCTTGTGGCCTCCCATAGGACATCATCCCTCACGTAGCATTCCAGTGTATTCGATGGCAGCTGCATTTTGTAGTTTTAAGCTTGTTGAAAATACTTAATGAAACAGCCTGCAAGTGGTCTTGAGGTCACTGCAACAGCACTGATGGATGAAGGGCCACTTTTGGAAGGACATCACTTGGTTAATCACTAGAGATTCATCAAGTGATACATTCCCTTTCCAGGAGCACTCCTGGTGCCCACAGGTCTGTGTGAGCTGCTGTAGGGTACCTAAGGATGGTCCAACCACATCCTTTGTTGCCAGAACGAGCTCTTTGCCAGCAAGTGCTTTAGCAGGAGCTGGAATAAGCAGGGCTTTGACTTTATCCCTGGTTTTATTGATGTTTTGTTACCTGTGTGTACCTGAGAGCTTCTAAGTGCAGAAACAGCCATTTCTTTTCCTTTTTTTTTTCAAGACAAGCACTTGCTGCAGTGGCTTTATCTCCTATTCCCCTGCCAGCCAAAATTTCTTACTGTACAGGACTTTGCTTTATGTGTCCCAGGCCAAACAGGCTTTCCACAGATATTTGGGGTTATCTTGAGTGAAAAGCGTGCAGGATGAGACACAGAACTGTGGTGTGATGTGCTGCTTCGTGTGTCTTCTGTCTTCTCTACTGCATAGACTGGATGTGGGTAGGAGATGATGCGTGGTGCAGGCAGAGGAAGAGGAGAGGGAGACTGGAGGGGATGAATGAGTCAATGTCTGCACCGTTTTTGATGTGCCTGCTGACTTAGAGCACAGTCATGGATGGATCCCCTGGTTGCTGATGTCAGATCTGTCAACTGGATTTTGCAGCTGTGCCAAGGGGATTAACTCTGTGTATGGAAGTGCCTCAGCATTCTCCACTGAAATCCTCCACAGTCTGGAGGGTTGGGATACTGTGCATTTGTATTTGTCATGTTATTTCTGACTGAGTGTCATCTGGGGTCATCACTAAAGCCAGTCTCTCTCTCTCTCTCGTTAGCTGAAGCTGGAAGATCGCTCAGTGGTCCCTCGAGATGTGGTCAGACACATGAGCTCCAGTGTAAGTGCTTTTTTTCTTTGTCCCTTTTTGATTGTGATACTGCTGTATGGATTTCTAGGACTTGCCAAATTGCCTGAATGGAGCTGGACAGTAATGCTTTGAGCATGTTCTATTTTTAGTGTGTTGGATAGACTGAGCTGTGTCCAGTGAAAATGGAATTCTGCTAAGGCTGCCTCTCTACAGTTCCATGTCTGCAAAGGTCTCCTGAGCAAGCAATCCTGGTCATGGTCAGGGAAGGAGACAAGAAGCCTGTCTACCCTGCCATTCTTAAAGTTTTATATTAATCCCTTCTGAGATCTGGGGACTTTGGACCTGCTCTCCCAGACCTAACAGGGAGGTGAGAATGGGGGCAGATCCCAGTTCCACTGCTTGCCTTTGCCTCTTTGTGTGCTCTGGTTGAGAATTTGGAGGGAATATTTTCAGACACACCTCTCAATCTACAGTAAGCAGCATCTTTGCATTTCTGGGAGAAGTTGGAAGCAAACCCAACACTGCTGGAGCATCCAACACAGCTAGGTCGACAGAAAGCAAGCTGGTTCTTAAACAGCAGATGATAATTGTTCCCTTTGCTCTTCCTGGATGCTGTTTTATGTCCCAGCCACTCTGTTCTAGTTGTATGGCACTTGTGCCTGTCAGATGTGTGGATTTGGGTTTTGTGTAGGGAATACTGGGGAGGTTGTTGAGTATCAATGATCAGATGGGATGTGTGCTCTCTAGGAGCTCAGCAAGGGTGGCAGTTTCTTGCTGTGGCTCGGAGCTAACCTCTAACCCTGAGCCATATGGCCCTGCCATGTGCTTGCCTCTATCTTCTCTTGACTTGCTTCCAGCAATGTGGCTACCAAGGCTGTGATGAAGGAAGCAGCTGGCCACTAACTGCTGCAGTTGCACCACATGGTGTGCAGCCTGCTGCAGGGATAGAGAAAGCTATTCTCTGACCTGCCTGGCTTGTTTGGCTTTTTGTTATTTTTAAATAAAGCCTTTTTTTGTCAATTATTAAAGATAAATCCACCCCCTTTTCCACAGAATATTGCAAAGAAAAAATAAAGGGAACAAGAAGCTTGAATGATAATTTGAAAAATGCTGAAGCAAAGTATTTCTGTAAGAAGTTTAATGGTTGTTTGAAATGGAAATTTGAAGTCAACATATTTTTCTAAAACAGCACTTTATGAAAGAGTTCTCATCCGAAACAATGAACAGGTAGAAACTGGAATTATAGGCTGTTCAGTGTTGTACCTGGCACAGCTGGAGCCATCAGTATATTCTTCTCACTCCAGGGGGATGCTTTGAGTCCTGTCTCTCAACTGTTTGTTATCCAGTGCTTCTTAAAGTAATTTTAAGCTTTCAGGACAGCAGGTTGTTCTACTCTTGGCAAACATGGATGTGCTGCTTTTGTTTGCAATTTCCATTCTCATTTGAGCAGAAATTGGCTCCCCTGGCTTGCTGCACATGTTTTGGTAGATATGTACCCAGCAGTTGTCTTGCACATTCATTTTTGTCAGTTTTCGCATTTAAATAATGGTATTTGCTTGATCCTTGCGCCCAGTACCTTCATTTTTTTAATTGATGGAATGGTGAGATTATAAATCAATTATTTCTCTCTATTAAAAAGCCTAACAAATCTGAGGATGACTTACATTTCCTCACCCTCAAATGTTTCTAAATGTTAGTGGGGGGTAAATTAAACAATAAACAATTAAACAATAAACCCCCTTTATCCCAAAGAAAACCTTCACTTGCTAACAGATATATTCCAAAAATTACAGGAGCATTTAAAATAGAAAACCTGCAAGTGTCAGCCTGCCAAATTCAGGATGTGGGATGGTTGCCCTGCGCCAGTTGGCCTGGCAAATGGAGAATGTGGATCTTATTCTGTATTCAACACACTCTCTTAGGGCTTGTTTTAACCTTGAGCCAGAAGGACTTGAAATCCTGTGTTCCTCAAGAGAGGAGAGCTGACTCAAATCCATGTGCTTCTCATTGAGCACTGAGTGTGGGAAAAGACTGCTTCAGGGGGAAATGCATAAAATGAAATCATTTTCACTGAATGCAGTTGGGCCTGAAAGTCTAATCCAGCTGGATGAGAAGCAGGAAGTGTGGCAGAGGTAATTTTTCCAGGTGATATGCTAATTTGTGGAAAAGGTAAGAAGTAGGTCTGCAATCTGTCAGACACCTGGATTTTGTTTCAAAGTATTCTGGGCTATGCTGTCCCTTTTAAACAAAGGAATAAGGGTGGTGTAAAGATCCCCTTCTTAAAAAAGAGAATGCTGAGGGAAAGAGTAGAAGGATGGGAGGTAGAAGATATGGGATTGAAGGCTCTGTTTCCAGAGCTGCTGTGCTCTTGGATGGGAGTTCGCTGGTCTGCCTTAAAACCTTGTCTCTGATGGGGAAGGAATCCATTCACTGATTAAATATTCAGTATCTCCAGTGTGGTGCATGATGTCAGGGTGCCAGAAGAAGCAGGAACAAGGTGTAGGGAGTGCACTCAATTGTGGAGTGAGTGGGGCTTGAACCCATCAGTTCTCCTCACTCAGTTCAGTCACCTCCCTCTTCCAGTTCTGCTGCTGGAATTGATGGAAATGGATTTTTGTAGCAGAACTGTGAAACATCAGCTTGTTTCATTTTTCCCCTCCTTTAATGGGATCAGCTAATGAAAGGATGGATGTGTATGAGCTTTGCCCAGCTGAGGACCTGCCCTGGAAGATGGGACAAGTTGGCAACATCTCTTTTTGGGACTGCACTGCTGAGCACTGCTGCAAACTCCAAGTGATTCAGCAGAATCCCTCAGCCTGCAAATCTGCATCCTCTGTCGCAGGCTAATGCTTCATGTGACAGGGAAATAAGTGAACTCATCATAAAGGAAAGTTCAGTGGCAGGTGAGGGAGGAGAGCTGTGGTGTGACAGCCCTCTAGGTCCTGGGGCTGCTCACAACATTGATCTCTGCTTTCTTAGCCACAGGCAGGGCTCTGCACTTGCTCAAGCATTTTATAACTGGAAGGAGAAGCAAGCTGAGCTGTTGCTCTTGGTCATGACTAATAGCACCCAACTGTGTTAGGTGGGAGGTACCTTTAGGGTGGTGCAGGTACCTTCTCCGTGGGGAAACTCACTTAGAGAACAGGCAGAAGGGTGCTGGAGCACAACAGTTATTCCAGTCCTGGTTTTATTGCTTGCTATACTTTCAGCATCCATTAAAGAGGTTTTAGACCAGGAGACAATATGATCCACAGAAATCACAGGTGTTGGATTGTTTCATGTCTCAGAGCTGCTGTCATGTTGGCTGCTGATAAAGGAAAATATTAATTTTGAAATGCGCAGTGTAGGGCAAGGAATTTGTTTCTGGAGGGGTTTTGGTTCTGACTAACAAACAATCTAAAACACAGGGCTGAACTGCAGAGCACAGCCAGAGGATGGTGTGGGTATACTTGTTTTAGCTTACTCTGGAGGAAAAGCAGGGCAGGTGGCTGTGCTGTAGCCTGCAGAAGCTGTGGGTTTGTTGAGCAGGTGCCACTTCTGAGCAGGCCTCACTCATCTCACGGCTCAAATCGTGCTGGCAGTAGTTGTTGTGAAGCCAGTGTAGTTCTGGCCAACCCTTTTCAGGTGAGAGCGATGGTGCAGCTCTGCTGGGCACTTTCCTGGCAGCCTGTGCAGACAACAAGCTTATCTGCAGTCTGTTGTGATGGAGCTGAAGCTGGGAGAGGCTCCCATTGCTTCCCAGACCTTCTGGAAAGGAATATGAGTGATATGTGGAGCAGCTGGAGGGAATGAGCCTCTGCTGCTTTGGGGTCTGCCAGCCTGGCTCTCCCAGCCCTCCTGGCTGTGCTGGCACAGCTCTGCCTGGGGCAGGCCCCACTCTCCTGATCCCATTGCCTTGGGGCTGCAGGGCACTGGGCTGGTGTGGGGTGAGGAGAGAACTAGCAGCAGGCAGGTGGAAAGCAAGGCAGCCAAAAGAGCTGAGCAGTCTATCCAGGAATTACCCTGGACTGTGTTTGCTCCAGCTGCCAGTCCTCAAGATGAAACTCAGTGAGTTGAGCACCAGCAAACTCCTGAACTCCCACAAGGGCTGCCCAGGGCTCGGAGTGAAAGCCTTGATGAAACATTTCCCATGGTTGAAAGAACAGACCTGAGCAAACAAATCCACTTCTTGCAGGGTTTAAGCCCTTTGAATGTTGTGCTCAAGTCCTGCTGGAGCGGAGACCTTGATGTTTGAGATAAGGACAGCTCATACCACAGCATTTGTCATGCTGGCCCTCAGTCAGCTTTGATAATGGACTTGTGGTCTTTAATAAATAAGACTATCGATTGTCCCAGCTGTCAGGAGGCCGGGGCAGCTGCTGCCTTTGACAGTGTTTGGGTTAGCAGCCCTTCCTTGCTCACTCCCACCATGTGTGTGAGCAACATGCACATTGTGTGCTCCCTGCCAAGCTGCCCCCAGAAGGCTCCTGACAGCATGCCTTCTTTTCCTGGGGACAAAAGAGATTAAAACTTTGTTAAAAAGTGAAGGAGATAATGACAGACCATCTTATAATTAGACCAACTGTAAATTATCTGGCTGCAAACCTTGAAATTTGACCAGAGGTGCCAGATTTTTTTTTCAGTATGACACAAAATAAAGACCATTTATAATATCCTGCAAAATTATGTGAGTTAAAGTCACAACAGCTTTAAAGAATTTCTGTTTTGTTGCTGACTCAAGGCAGTTACCTGCACGGTGGTCCTATGGAGCTGGGAGACAGGTAAATATTAAAGCAAGTAAATACTAATCACCTGATATAATATGGTCTTATTTGACCAGGTGTAGGAGTCTCTGCTTTAGCAGCTGTTTCAGTTTCTAACTGGGAAGAAAACAGTACAGGTCTGTAATAGTGATGTCACCTTCTGAGCTCTCATAGTGTTGTATGAAATTCCCCTGCAGAACAACGACCTGAAGGGTAAGAGGGGGTTTAGTCTTGAAGTTTATTTGTCTCTGAATATATGACTTGTACACAAAACACACATTTGTATGTAGGACCTTCCCTAGGTGACAAACCTTTTTTCCCTTCTGTGTTTTCAGGACAGTCAATGTGGAACTGTTATTGACGTCAACATCGAGTGTGCTGTGAAGCTGGTGGGAACCAACTGCATCCTTTACCCTGTCAACAGCAAAGACCTGCAGCATATCTGGGTGAGAACACAGCCAAAATACACCTGGGAGGCAGGGCCTGGTGGTTTGGAGGGATGCTGCTGTACTTCAAGTCTCTCACAAAGGCGAAGCATCCATGTTGTGCAAGATGCATCTGCAGTTTGGTTTTATTTTAAAAACCTCCCTAGCACAAGATGATGTAGCATCCCCTCATCTCCCCATCTGTTCTGTTTCTCATCACACTGCTGAGACCAAATTTTCTTCAAGAGCTAGACTGACATTAAATTGTGTGAGAACTCCTGCACTGAGGAGGAATGCTGGTGTGACAACCTGACCAGGGCAGCCCATGGCCATGGCCCAGAGCTGCTGAGCTGCAACACCATTGCTGTTTGAAGAGGCTATAAAAGTGCTGAGATGAGTCAAGCATGTTTCTGTTGAACTGGAACAGTCTCAAACATGTCTGGTTTCTCTCTTTGAGTGGATAGGTGGTTTCCAGAGACCAGGTGGGGTAGGATTTCATCGTTCTTTTTCCTCTGAGATAAAGATAATTGGGAGTGAAGAGCAGGAATGTCATGACACATCCCAAATCACAGCTTGCAGGAAGACATTAGGATGTGAGCTCCTTTGGGGGTGAAAATTTAGTCTTCGTGATAAAAACTGGCTCCAGCTACAACAATTACTTATAAAGTTTTATTTCCTGTTTTCATCACAGCCTTTCATGTATGGTGACTACATAGCCTATGACTGCTGGCTGGGCAAGGTCTATGACTTGAAGAACCAGGTCATTCTCAAGCTCTCCAATGGAGCCAGGTACTTTCTCTCCTTCTTGTGGAAGACTGTCCCCCTTGGCTTTCACAATCCTGATCTGTTTTATGAGAACAAGAAACAGTTTGGGCTTCATTTACATAGTGATAATTTGTCTGTTTGCATAATCTTCAGATATAGAGCAAGAGACTATATCTTTCTCTGAAAACATTGAGATTCATTGACAACCCTCTGGAAAAGCTGTAGTCTGAAAGGTGACAATTTTTTCCCATTCCAACAGACCAGTGCTCCAAAACTAAAGCACATTGTTCTTTAAACTATGCTTCTCCTCTGCAAAAGTAGCTGTTTAAGATGAGTGGTTGTTCCAGACTATTTCTCAGTAGGAGAGCATAACTTCACCCAGCTGCAGGGAGAATTTTTACCTTGAAAAAGAGTCTGTGAAATGGTGGAAACTTGCAGGCTAGTGGTCTTTATCAAAGATCAACAGCTTTCTTTTTCTCTGAATTTTTTATAAATGAAAACACAATCCAAGGTCTAGAGAACAATTTAACCAGAGGTATTGAAAGAAATATATGGTGAAATTTCTGCAAAGCCAGCAGAAGGATCTGAATTCTGTTCCTCTTGCATGTGAGACAGTGACTTGTGTTCTAACCCTTATGGATTCACTGTGTTCTCTCTCTTACTGAGGCCTGTCTTATCCAACAAACTCTTGATGCAAGGGAAGGAAGGAGCCAGTGCAGGGCCAAGAGGCGTATGGGCCTGGCAGCTGGGGAATAACCCATCTGTCTTGTAAACTGAGTGTTGACATTGATGTTTAAAACAACAATCAAATCCCCAATCCTGCAGCCAGCTCTGAGTCTGAGAGAAGTGAGTGATGTGGGAGCTGTAGCAGATGATTGGTGAATGCATCTGAGAGTTTGACTGTGCTACTGTGCAGTTAACCCAGGCTGGAAGGTTCTTAGGTGTACGTTAAACTGGGAGTGAAAAATAACCACACATCTGTCTGTAAGGCCTGCAGTTACTGGTGCAATTTAAAACTTTGGTTGGAATCTTGTACCAGCTCCTGCGCAGCTGTGTGAAGTGAGGTACTGCGTGCAAATCCTCTTCCTAATGAATCATTTGAAATGCCACCAGAACTTATTCTGGCAATGAAGCTATTACTTAAGGAAATATGCCCGAATTGCCATTACGTCCCAGCATGGCATAACAAATGTCATCTCTGCAGCAGACAGATCTTGTCCAGCACCCAGCCTGTTACTTGGCTTGGTTTTTTACATGTTGACTAGGACCTTTAGATACCTTTAATGCTTTTACAGCTTGTCTATAACCAGTTTTTCTCTGCCTCATAAAAGCTCAGTGATACACTGCTGGGTGCGTGGCCAGACGTATTCAGGCAGTGTCAGTTCCTTGGGTGCTGTTTGTTTTTGGAGTAGATGGCTCTGGAAACGTGACCATGTGTCTCCTGTCTGCTTTCCAGGTGTTCCATGAGCACAGAAGATGGAGCCAAGCTGTATGATGTTTGTCCCCACGTCAGTGACTCGGTGAGCTGCTGAGTCTCCTGAGAGTCCTTTTGATCAACTTTGTCTTGGAACCTTTTTGTGCAGGAGGGAGGGAGAAGGCAAAATTCATATGCATTTATTAATCTTAAGAATGTATCACTTACAGTAACAGTGTAAAGGTAATGTTAGTAATGAGTGAGGTTTGAGGAGGTGTTGCAGTTGATAGATCCAATGGTTTCTTTGTAAACAACTTTTGTAACACGCTGTCAGATGGCTGGTGTCAAGGCAGTTTGCTTGCTGCTCCTATCTGCACATGCTTCTAAAGGCTCTTACTCCATTTACTGCTTTTAAAAGCTGTTCTTCTTCTGGAAAAAGGTATTTTGTTTAACAGGTGTTCTGCTAGAAGCAGGTTTTCAGGTCATGTAAAATAATGTCTCTTGTTACTGCAAACCATGGTGTTTTTTGAACTGAGACCTGCCACCATACTGGCATTTTCCAAATCACATGGCAGGGAAGGTTTTGTTGGCTTTTGGGTAAAACAGTTTGCTGTGTGATGGGATCTAACCTCTCTCACCTTCAAAGGCTGATGACAGCTTGCTTGTTCTTCCAAAGAGCCTTGCTGCACTCCTGGCAGCAGTGTTGGGAGATGACAGAGGATGACGTGTGGTTCTTAGGAACTAGCAAAGCACTGAGCTCTTATCCTTCCCAGCCTTCAAAGCAAAGGTCCCTTTGATCTAAAATTGCACTTCTGCTAAAATTTGATGCCAGCTTGTTGAAGAGTAAATGGAATATCAGTTCAATAGGATGTGCTGCTGTGGTTTTCTGGTTCTGTACAGAAAAGGAGTGGTCTGTCACTCGATATTCTCCAATACCTCAATCTCTGCTACTTTGGGTCGTGCAGTGTGTTTTCTGCTCACTAAATGGATGTTGTAGCAGCATTCAGCTTCTGGTTACCCAATTTTGAGATGGCTTGTTTTGAGTCAGGCTGCCTTTAAAGTGTACAGAGTCCTCTGGGGATTCACAGTTTGGGCTGAATCACAGGCTGTCTCCAGTGTTACTCTTGATCCTGTGCTCAGAACTGCTGTGTGTTAGATGGTTACCTGACTTAGATCTTGTCACACTGCTCTTATCCCTTCTGACAAATTACAAGACTTGATGCAGTTTTGTGCTCATATTTTATCTACCCTAAACTACTGTGTCCGCCCCCACACTCTGAATCTCAGTATCAGTGGGAAGAAGCTCTAGGAAAGCAATTGTTGTGTTTACTGTCCTGTTTTTGTTTTCAAAGAACTGTCAGATTAACTAATCCACTTGAGACAGGAATAATACTTACACACTTAATTTGACAAGCAGACGAGTGAAGGCACACATCTTCTGCCTCTGAAAGATAGAGGTGCTTGAATTAGAGCATGGGAAAGAGAGAGGGATGTCCTTGCCTGGCTGACCTTGGCTACCTTATTACTGAGAACCTCTGTGTGGAAATATGCTTCTTTTGTTTCTTGCAAGTACCTTTGCTTCTCCTGCACCAAGTCCTGGTCCTGTTTGGATTGTGTGACAGAGCAGGTTGCTATAGGAACTGTTGGGTTGCCTTCAGGAGAGGACGAGACACAGGAGACAGGCACCTTGCAGGCTACCTTTATAGTTAATTTTACTGATCACAAAAGATGGAAGGCAAATGCTGGGATATTAAAGCTTAAGAGTCCTTTATGCTGTTTTTCTCCTCTCCATTTCTCCCACAGGGTCTCTTCTTTGATGATTCATATGGCTTTTATCCTGGACAAGTCCTCATTGGGCCATCTAAAGTATTCTCCAGTGTGCAGTGGCTCTCAGGTGTGAAACCTGTTCTGAGCACAAAGAGCAAGTTCAGAGTGGTGGTGGAAGAGGTAAGGACTGACACCCTGACACATGGCCACCTTCTGCCTTGCATGGTCCCTGGCTGGCTGTTTGGAGCAGAGTCAGCTTGCCATGGTAACCTCCCAAGAGCAAATGTGCTGTGGCTGTGGTGTTCTGAGGTGACAAATTCTCACTGGGCACTGGCAGGACTTGTGAGCATCCTAGCAAGGGTCCCTGCTGGCACTCTGTGAAGTGATCACATGTCAGCACACTCAGAGGGCAGTACTGCTGATCATTAGAGCAGTAGAGGCAATCTTCTATTGAAACTTCATGTTGCATGCTATCCAAAAAGGGAGAAATATTGCTGACCCTGCCTAAAGAAGGAGCAGCTCCCAAGTCCATTAGCATATCTCTTTGTGACATTGGATTGCTGATTTATGTGTACCATAGCTTCCTTCCCAAAACACGTGTCTTTCCTTGAAGTTAAATGTTACAGAATCTCTGTTGTCAGGGGTCAGGCTATGGGGGCAGTGTGACTGTCCTGGATGTGGTGAAACTTCACTTGCCCATATTAAATTATAAAAGCAGGTTTGCCACTTTCCTGTGTGTAAACTTTCAGATCTGACACACTGGTCTGGGGAAGTCTCCAAAATGTTAAATTGCCTTTTTTTATCACTACACTGTAGGTACAGGTGGTAGAACTAAAGGTTACTTGGATCACTAAAAGCTTCTGTCCTGGAGGTACTGACAGTGTGAGCCCTCCTCCCTCAATAATCAGCCAGGAGAAGCTGTCCAGGTGAGATCGCTTGAAAAACCCCTTTTCACTCAGGCCCTGCAGACTGTGGGTGACAGGCTTACCAAGTGAAGAGACACAATGCTGCTGTTTCCAGCGGGTTTTTTTTTCCCCATGTTGCATGCCTGCATATCCCAGAGCTTGAAAAATATGAGAGAACAACTTCCAGATGAGTTTAGCAGACACTTGAGTTACGGGCACGAGGGCAAGCATCCCGCTAATGCCAAGTTCTCTCCAGCTGACAGGTGCACAAAGTGGTGTCTGGCAGCAGCTGCCTTCTTCCCTTGTCCTCTGACTCCTGCCTGGAGCAGGCTGCAGCTCCGTGTGTCAGGGCTGGGCTGGGGCTCAGGGGTGCGGCTCAGCCCGGGCTGTGCTGAGGCAGTAGCTGGTGCCCTCTGCAGGCTGCAGCTCCCGGAATGAGCTGGGAAAGCTCAAAAGGCAAGTCAGATGAGCAGCAGCACTGTCAGTATGGGTCCTGCCTGGAGCTCATGTGCTGGAGGGGGAGCAGCTCTCAAATTACAGCAAAAAAACCCAAATGTCTCTTGGCAGCTCTCTCTGGGGGAAGGGGGGAGCTACAGGGAGAGGAGTGACTTGTGTCCCACCCAAACACTTTGTATCCCCACCCAGTCCCTGGTGAGAGTCCCACTTCTCCTTTAGAATTGTGTGCTTGGAAATGATTTGGTGTGCTGCTCTGCCACCCCTGAATCAGCACTGTTGGTGTGAGACCACGCCAGCCTTGTGAAGGCCCTGGGCACTGCTGGGTTCTGTTACTGTTCTGTGCTCATGGCTCTCCTGTTCTGCCAGGGTAAAGCGTCTGGGGTGCTTTGACCATGCCCAAAGGCAGCTTGGGGAAAGGTGCCTCTACGTGTTCCCAGACAAAGTGGAACCTGCAAAAATCACCTGTGAATGTCCAGAGAGGAACTGTGTCCTGGGTGAAGGATCAGTTGCCAAAAAGGTGAGTTGAGGGGTTGAGGGAGGCGTTGACTTCTCTAAGCATTTGTGGTCACTGTGGCTTTTAAAGCAGAGATCTTCCTGGTAGTCATGTGGTCTGAAATGTGACTCCTGAAATGGTTGTGAAGAGTAATGGCTTCTTGTTGCCAGCAGAGAAGTCACCTTGTGGAGTGGTCTGACTGCACTGGGTGAAGCATGCAGCTAACACCTTGAGAGAACATGAACAGGGCCTCAACACAGAAGTGTCACCTTGCAGGAGTCAAGTGTGCTCTGACAGCTGGGACTTAGTAACATGTTATTTTCCTTAGCATTCTCATGGAGCCGAAAGGTTCAGTTAAATGCTTGCTCTGGTGAAACAAGGAAGTTGTTTTTGCTTCCTAGGCCAAGTGAGTCATGCTATGGTCTATACCTGCTGCCTGTAGAGCCATAGTGTTCCTAGAATAACAGGATGTCATCAGTGTGTAGATGGTGACCTCTCTGCATGTCTGTGCCTGTTACCTGGATTTACTTGTGCAGCTTCTTGTGACCTTCCATAACAAAAAAGTTCAAAACATGCTTAAAATAAGCTGAAGGAGCAAAGCTTACTTTATTTGGGCTAGTGCTGTGCTGCTCCTGAGCAGAGCACTGTGAGGTGCTGGTTTGCAGAGTAGTCTGGTGCAGGTGAAATTTGTAGAGCGCCATGGGTGCTGTTTTTCCTGCACAAAGCTGAGCATGCCCAGGCTGGTTGGCAGGCTGCTGAGTGTCCAGGCACAAGTCTGACCCACATCTGCTCTCTCCAGGTGAGACGGCTTCTGAAGAAGCAGATCGTGAAGATCATGTCATGCTCCCCGGAGTCTCAGGGCACCGGTGAAGCCCCTGACAAAGAGTCTGCTGCAGCTGCTGACCAAAAATCAGAAGAGCTTAAGCCTGAAACCAAGTGTGAGTTGGATGACTCTTCCAACAGTGCACCAAGTCCTGGGGACAGAAAGGAGGAGCAGCCTGAAGAAGCAGGGAAGGAGAAAGGGGGAGCAGCAGTGCGGCAGCAGCAGCAGCAGCCTCCCTTCCTCCTGAAGGATGAGGGGCTGCCTGACTACCGGCTGCAGTCCATGGAGCAGGATGCTGACGATGAGGCAGCTGATGACACTGATGACACCAGTTCTGTCACCTCTTCTGCTAGCTCCACTGCCTCCTCCCAGAGTGGCAGCGGCACCTGCCGCAAGAAGAGCATCCCTCTTTCCATCAAAAACTTGAAGCGCAAGCACAAGAAGAAGAAGACCAAGGTTTCACGAGAGTTTAAGCCAGGAGACAGGTGAGCTGGATTTCCACACCCACGTGTAATTGCCAAAATCTCCCTTACCCAAGTGCTCAGCTGTAAAGCACCACCTGAACTCGGATGCAGGATGATGGGGAGTTCAGGCACCACTTGGTAGTAACTGACAGCAATTATCTTGTGATGACTGTGCAGTGGCCTGTGTGGAATCAGCTTGGTCTCAGTCCAGCTTCTGATGAAACTGGGGCCATGTGACCTGACACTGATGCTATTCCATTTCAGCTGTGCCTCAGGGAATCAACAGCATATCTGTGCTGTGCTAGGCTATGTGTGCAGGGAAAGAGGTGAATAAAGAGCTCACAGCTTAAACATGACACTAATTGGTTACCTTATTGGCAGCTTCTGCAGAGAGGCTGAGTACAGACCATGCTAGGAATGGACAGCTTATCCTAGAGAGCTGTCTCCAGAGCAGCACGGAGCTCAGAGCTGGCAGGTGGTAGTTCTGCTGTGGTCTCTGTTATCCTCTCCCTGCTCTGCAGAGATCTGCAATTTTTGCCAGCAGTATGCTTCTTAATATTAGAATTTTTTAATGAACAAATTGCACTCACTCCTTGAGAGCCTTGGAGGAATTGACTTCAGTAGCTTGGGGGAGGGAGCACTGCACGTATCTGCCCATTTCTAGATAACACTGCATCTCAGCAGCTTTTGCCTTTAACTTCGGAATGTTTAATCTGTTTTCATGGGATGCAAGGACATCTGACAAGTGGTCTGCCTGTCTGCTGGCTTCCCTGTGCTGCTTAGTTGTGTACAGATTCTGCATCAACTGGTACAAGAGAACACATGAGAATTCTCCCAGGAAGGTGACATTATCAGAGACTATTCAAGAGATCCACTAGTTTGAGAATGTCATGAACTTCATTTGCATTTTTGTAGGTATTTAGCCTTGCCTGTGAGCGCTTCTTATGAGTTCTGAAGGAATTAGATTTGAAGGTCACAAAGCCCAGCAGAGCAGCATCCAAGTGTGAGAAAAAATAGGAGTGTGTGATAGAGTTCCTGGGAACAAATTCTTGGTTCACTCTTCATGTCTCACTCCCCCACTGAGTGTCTCTGTTTTACTGAAGGTTTTGCTAAGGAGTGCTCAGCTAGGGCACCTGGTGGCTCCCTGCTCCATACAGTCAGTGGGGAGAAATCCCTGTGGCAGCCCCAAGAAATTCCAGTGTTGTATTGGGTCAGGAGGAGATACAAGGAGGTGCAGACACAGAGAGTAGGAGTTCGAGGCTTTTTCAGCACAGACTGAGAGCCCCAGCTGATGCTGGGAAGGGTACATGTGGCAGCTGGGCATAGCTCAGTGTGAGGGGCCAGTGCTGCTGAATATTCCTCTGGGGTGCTGAGGAATCAGAGATGTTCTGCCAGGCACTGCTGAGAAATGCCAAGTGCTTGGGCTGCCTGCACTTGGTCACCACATGTGATGTGTCAGCTCCTGGGCAGTCTGGCTGCAGGGGCCAGCTCAGCATGTGGCTTTGCCATCAGTGAGTGACCTGCTGCAGCTCTCTGGGCAGCACACAGACCGCTGGATGTCTTTTAGTAAGGGTATACAAGGATATTTTATTAACATTTTATTATTTTTATTAACATCAAGTCTTGATTTTTGTGTAAAGCCACTGCTGCAGACAAGTGTCTCACTTCTTGCACAGCCTTTCCACTCCCATCCTCAGCTGCACATGCCCTATGTCCCCCAGAAACGATCTTGTTTCATATCACACACACACTTGGCCTGTTACAGACCCTTCTCTGATAATTTCTGCTGTTGAGTGCTGGCCCTACTAAAAACTTCATCATGTTTCCACTTAAAAGTATTTCTTTGACATTGATAAAAACAGGGCTGGAGGCAAACAGCTGTATTTGCCTGATGTATCTTCTTTCTGATTTGGTTCTGAAACCAGCATAAATCCAGTACTTGTGTTATTCTGGAAGGCCTGGCCAGCAAAGTAAAGGGAAGATTTAAATCCAGTGTGGGATTTGGTTTGTTCTGTGTGGTAGGACAGATGAAATTCCTGGAGGGCTCATTAGAAGAGTGTCCAGCTAGGCTGTCCCTTCTGCCCCAAGCACTTTGCCTGCTCAAGCATCCCTGTCAAGCCCCACAGCAGAGAACCAGCATGTGGTCCATTGTGGCGTGTTTGGGTTTGATTTCTGAGCTGCAGAGACATGCGTGTGTTTGAACAGCTGGGAAGGACATTTTTCTCTTTTGAACAAAATCCTTTTGCTTTATCCACATTCAATGTGTTGCCTCTTTTCTTTTTGTTTTGTTTTTTTCTCTCTGGAAGGGCTGTGATGATTTATCTTTCCAGTCATGTGTTCTTCTAGTTTCAAAGACTCCTCAGAGCTGTCAGGCTGGAAGGTGCTCCAGCGGAGAAGATCTCAAGCTTCAAACTATTTGAAGCTCCTGTCAGGGGCAGAAAGTGGGTGCTGATAGATGTTAACTTGCCTCCATAGGAATAAAAGTGAACTCAGCAGGAGCTCCCTGGGAAGTCAGTCCTCCTTCAGCAATGTAACACCTCCAGGGGTTGAGAACCCATCAGAACAAAGCCTGCTGTGTAGCTGCGTCCGTGGGCTCTACGTGGGGTTTCCTGACTTGCTTCCCAGCCTGCAGATCCCTGTACCTTTGTGTTGCTGAGGTCCATCTTGATCCCTGATGTTCCCTTTAGTAACTCACTGCCTTTGTGTGCTGCCAGGGTTGCTGTGGAAGTGGTGACCACGATGACTTCAGCTGATGTGATGTGGCAGGATGGCACCGTGGAGACAAACATCCGCTCCAATGAGCTGATCCCTGTCCATCATCTGGACAACAACGAGTTCTGCCCCGGCGATTTTGTGGTGGACAAAAGAGGTATTGGGTGTCAGAACAATGCTCTTAATTGCAAAGTATCGTTCAGTTTGCATCCCCTAATTTGCTGTGTAGCTGTTAGTGCTCACTTGAGGTGGGCACCTGACAGGGACAGCAGTGATTCAGCTGACTTGGTGGGAATGGCAGCAGAGAACCATTATTTACATACCAAAGTTGAACTGTGATGACAGGAAGGATGTGGAAGGAGTAAATACCAAGGATCCAAACTAGGATTTTCAATATTTCAGCAGAGCAGGGGTTACCCACCTTGAAAGGGCTAACAGCTCTGAGCTCTGTCCCAGAGTGAGGGGAGAAACAAACAGCTTACCTCAGGCTGTTTTCGCTGTATGGCTGATCTATCATGACCCTCATGTTTTTTTCATGGAGAGTTTTGGGATCCAGAGGCCTCTTCTTGAGTCCCTTTTCTTCGTCAAATCAATTGGTGATGCTAGTGAGGGCCACAGGACAAGTTCAAGGAGACTTAGAGCTTTTGGATATGAAATATTGATGACTCCATCTGGCTCTCAGCTCCTTTTGTAGCAAGGGTAGACCCTCAGCAGTGGGGACCAAAAGACACTCAGGTTGGGAAGCAGGACAGCTGACTTAGCATAAATAGAGGCCATTTTATGTGGCCATTTCTGATGAGTAATGTCTGACTGGTCTTCTGGGTTATGCATTAAACTGAAGTTACCCATCAGCTCCAGCTCTACCATTCTAGTTTGGCAACAATTTTCACTGTGTAGGAAGAAGTGTTTTTCCTCATGCCATTCACAAGTGGAAGGCTTTAGCCATGAGAGCTGAGGAGCTGACAGCCTCAGTCACGGAGCAAAGTCTGTGCTCCTTTGCCTGATTTGTCTGTTTTCTTCCCTACCATTGTGACCAAAAGCTCAGAGCTCCCAGGACCCTGGGTTGTATGGAGTGGTGCAGTCTGGGGACCACATCGGCCGTACCTGTGTGGTGAAGTGGTTCAAGCTGAAACCCAGTGGAGATGATGTGGAGGTAAGTGCAGGAGCCAGTGCCTACCACAACCAGCTAAGAGAAAGCAGCCACAAAATAACACAAGCCTTACAGAAACACAGATAAGCCTGGAAATCAGCTCTGCATTGATTGTGTCCTTGAGGAGCAGTGCTTATGGGCCTTGGGAGACTTAGCTAGAGATGATGTCACTTCATATTTGTAGGTGCCTGTGAGGTAGCAAAGACCAGGCAGATAATTTACATCCCATGGTATCATCAGGTTCTGGTATGGATGAAGATTTTTGCTGAGGTTGTCGCAGACAATTGATTTGAGTTCACTATAAGAATTTTTCTTCCCCATGTCTTTGCATGGTTCATAGAAGGAGGAGGATCAAGCATGTTGTTGTGTTTGCCTTTGCCAGGTGCTATTGCCCATATTACCCTTTTTCTTGGGATTTGTAGGAATATTTATTTTCCAGAGTCTTGATAGACTGCAGTCTAGTTGGAGATGAGAGGGGTCCTCAACACTGCTTTGTTTTAGCCTGCCAGACCACATTGTCATAACTGAGCAGGGCCCTTCACATGCAGAAGCAGAGCATGTGTCTGGCCTGAGGTTGTGCTTCACTTATTTCTCATAATTTATGAGCTCCTAGCTCTCTTTCTCCAGGAGAAATCAAAGGAAATACGTTTCCCGTTACATGACAAGTGTTTCTGTCATATACTTCCTGTTGCATTGGATAATTCCAAAAGTAAACCCTTGCCCTTTGGGCCTGAGTGAACTGCTTTGAGAAATCTCGGTGTTCAGAAGGGAATAAAACACTGTGGTTGCACATCTCCTCATCACGATGACATGGACCTGAGGTAAAAGGGTGAGCAGATGAGACAGAATATCTGCTTCCTTTCATGGTTGTGCCTTGATCCACATGCTACTGGATGAGGTGACAAAGAGGGACAGCAGCAGCCCCTTGCAGGCTGTTGGAGCAGCTGAAAAGGGACAAAATAAAACACAAAGTGCTTTGGAGTGCTGGAGGTGTGTTCTGGGGGTCAGTGCAGCCCCGTGGCGCTGAGTGTTGCGCTGTGTCTCGGTGCAGCTGATCGGGGAGGAGGAGGATGTGAGCGTGTACGACATCGCCGACCACCCGGACTTTCGCTTCCGCACCACCGACATCGTCATCCGCATCGGCAACTCGGACGGAGCCGCGGCCAAGGAGGACGAGGTGGGTCCTGGGCACGGGGTGTGACCACATTGTCACCAGCTGTTGGTGGAGACACTTGGAAAAGCTGATAAGGAAGGCTTTAGGCCCCACATGGGCATCCTAAATAAAGTCCCAAGCTTCCTGATTTTGTATTGGTGCTCCCTGTTGTCATGAGTAACACATCAGATCTCTGTCTGGTGCAGAGGTAACCTTGAAATCCTTTGACCTTGATGACAGTCTGCAGCAGAGCAAGAGTGAAGCTGAGACAAGAGCTGAACATATGCCTGAGGGCTTTTCATAAAACTCTTGCTTAGGATTTCAGACTAACTTATAGTAAAAGGATAGTCTGTGGGCTCCTGAGCAACCATGAGGTGGGTTTGTCATGAAACCAGTTTCACTTGGCAACAAATCTGAGGTTCAGCTATGGCGACCAAGCTGTGTTCATGTTAATTTTGTTGAGCTGATTGATTTCCCTGAGGGAAAAAGGAACAATTTATATTGTAGAGGAAACACCCCTGGAGAGACCTCCAGCTTTTGAGCCTGCTGCCCTAAAAAAGTGTTAAAAGGTGTAGTGTGGCTCTTGCAGCACAAAACACATCCCAGGCTGCTCAGCTGACCTAAATAACCTGCTTGCAGGGCAAGGTGCTCCTTGCCTGCACACCCTGCACGACTGTGGCTTGTTTGTTCATGCCTGTGCCCTCTGGGAGCCTCTGGTGCTGGGTGTTGGGAGGGGCTGAGGGCACCCCACTAGAGGGCACCCCCATTCCATGGAGGACCTGTCCCGTGCTTGCACTGAAAGGCCACTGCTCCTGTCAAAGATCAGGATTTCCTGCCAGACCAGCACTCCTGCTCCTTGTGGAGAAGAGTTTTCCCCACCTCCATGGCAGAGCTGTGTGGTTTCTGTACGTAGGATGCAGGAGTTGCTCTAGGTGGTTCTCCAGCTGGGGAATGTGTTTCTCAAATCCTTCCTGCTCTGCACTGAAGTGGCTGGGGAAGAAAAGGGACTGACCAACCACTTTTGTCTCCACAGCCTTCGGTCGGACAGGTGGCTCGTGTGGATGTCAGCAGTAAGGTGGAAGTGGTGTGGGCTGATAATTCCAAGACTATCATCCTGCCTCAGGTGAGGTCCTGTTCCAGCTCCCAATATCACTAATTCTTAGTGAGTGACAAGGTGTGGATTTAAATCCTGTGTGTAGAGAGATTCACTGGGTAAGGGACTCTTGCTCTGTTGATTGGTGCAGTCCCATATGATAGGGTGGCTTCCCAATTCTGTTATCACAGGAAAATTCTCCTGTCAGGAGGTCTGTGCAACTAGTTGGCCATAACTGCTCTCTAATCTAGTGATTAGGAAAGCCTGGACAGGCTGTTTTTGCCTTCACAAGTGCCTCCCAGCTCTGTGCACAGCCCTGCTCCTGGCCTCCAGCACCTGGTGCTTTGCAGAGCTCAGGGATCAGTTCTGACTGGAGCCTGGCTTAGTGCATTGCCCAACCAGGGCACTGCTGAAAGACGATTGCATGTTCTGTCTCTCTTGTGAAATGCCTCCATAGTGGGGTTTTTGCTAGAGAAACTCCTCCAGAAGCTGGGCCAAAGCCACAGATTGTTACTTTAGCTAATCTAGGGATCAGACTAAAATCTTATCCCAGGGCAGGGAGGGAAAGGGTTGAGGGCAAGCTGAAAAACACACATACAGCCACACTGCTAATCCACAGTACCTTGTTGTTTGTCTGGGGTTCTTATAAGGCTTTTGTCATAGTCTCTTGTCCTCATACTTGCTACTCCCCATACAGTTTCATCCCATGTCTTCTCACCTTGTTGGCTGGGATGAAGGCAGACAGCCTAAAGATACAGGACAACCTGCATCTGTAGAGTCCCATTCTGTCACTGGCAGAGCAACCACTGCCTCCACTGCAGAGATGCCTTAGCAAGTACAATGTACTTGAGCAAGATTCCTTTTTAAACCAAGCAGCTCTGCATTAATTACAGTAGAATAGTCAATGCCTGCACTGTGGCAGTGGACTGGGGCGTACAAAGCAAACTGCTGTCTCCCTTCCCCCTGTTGTCACATGTGCTTGGATCACAGGCACAATCAGAGGTCTGATGCTCCACAAAGGGCTGTTCTCACACTGCAGTGCTGGGGCTCTGCAGCAGCTCCTGCTGTGTCACGCCAGTCCCTTCGATTCTGCTCCTCTGCGTAATTATGGGAGTTAGGGAAATGTCAGGAGCATGAATTATCAGTTGGTAAAACCATGATTTATCAATGCCTGACCATGTGCCCAGAGACGAGCTGTCTGGGTGCTTTTTCACAGCTCTAAAAATAAAGATGGCATAACAGGCTAATTAACTTTCCAACTCAGATTTGGATTAGCTTTGAGGGCAGTGAGTTTTGATGGCTTTTCCTGCCTGCAGTCACTTGTGTTGAACCCAGCTAACCTCTGCTTGCTGCCTGTCTCTGGGTGGCACAGGACTGGCTCAACAGTGCTGGTTCAATTGAAGGCTTTGACAAGATGACTGAGGGTCCCTGTGCTTTAGCCTCTGGGGTCATATCTTGCAAGATTAAGAGGATTCTTGGGCTGTCACTCAAGTGTCAAAAACTTGTGGATAAAACACTGGCAATCTTGTAACTGGAAACACAGCCCTGTAAAGGTGTTCTTGCTCCCCTGGTTCTGTGTTGGTGCTTAAAGCTGGGGAAGGTCTGTAAACCTCTGCAGAGAGACCTCCTGAGACACAGCATGTGCAAAAGCAAGTTGTAGGAGGTGAGGCTGCATGGAATGGGGATGTATTCAGCTTCCAGTAGTGAGAGGGAAGAGAACATTTTATGTAAGAGCTTATTCAGCAACTTGGGTGAGGCTCCATTGTCCCAGCTGAATTTTAAGCAGTAGCAGTAGCTAAAGCAGCCTAGCAAGGCTCTGTTGGCAAGTATTGTGTGCCACAGGAGAGAGAGCTGCTACAGGAATGTGTTCCTGGTTCCAGCATTGTCTCTGTGGAAGGACAGAGTGTGGAGGCAGCCAAACCAGGGCTCTGTGCCAACACAGTTGCTGGTGCAGAAGCAGGACCAGAAATACCAACTCATCACATGATAGCTAACACCTTCTGAGCTCTGTGTTCTGAAACCCTGGGGTATCCAGGTAGCTGGGGGGCACCTGCCTGCTCTCCAGGGCTGGATCCCAGACACTGGGAAGACTACAGCCCATCTAGAACTTGCCATAGTTATACCCCCAGTGCCATAGTTGGAAAAGTGGAGGATGGGACTGTGTGGTTTCATAATTTGTGCCAGTATAGATGGAATGGGTTTAAACAGCTCACCAATTCCAAATGGAAACTCCTTTTTCATTATTTACTTTTAAAAACAACTAAAACTGTGTTTCAGCCTAAGCCTTGTGTAACTCTGCTCTCCTTCAGCACTTGTACAATATTGAATCAGAAATTGAGGAGTCAGACTATGATTCTGTTGATGGCAGCACCAGCGGGGCATCCTCAGAGTGGGAGGATGAAAGTGACAGCTGGGAGACAGATAATGGCCTCATGGAAGATGACCACCCAAAAATTGAGGACTTTGAGCCTGAGGAACCAGCAGCAGAGGAGGTGAAAAAAGTAGAAGAACAAGTCCAGGGAGCTGTGGCTATGGCAGTTGCAGATCTTGCTACAGATAAAGCTGGCAAGGATGGAGCCCCAAAGAGCTTCCGGGAACTAAAAGAGGCCATCAAGATCTTGGAAAGCCTGAAAAATATGACTGTGGAGCAGCTGCTGACTGGCTCTCCCACCTCCCCAACTGTGGAACTGGAAAAACCCACCCGGGAGAAGAAGTTCTTGGACGATATTAAAAAACTGCAGGAAAATCTAAAGAAGACTTTGGATAATGTGGCTATTGCTGAGGAGGAAAAGATGGAAGCCATGGTGGAGACTGAGAAGAAAGAAGAAAAAGCAGAGGCACAGACACCAGTGAGGTCAGAGTGGCCCAGTGAGACACCAGTGCTCTGCCAGCAGAGTGGAGGGAAGCCTGGAGTCACCTTCACCAGTGCCAAGGGAGAAGTGTTCTCTGTACTGGAGTATGCTCCAGGTGAGTGTGGGATACTCAGTCTTTCACTTCTGTCGTGCAGTGTTTCTTCATCCAAAACCTTTGCCTCAAACCTTTTGGATTCTGTATCCTCTCTTCTTCTTAGTCTTTTTCATAGCTCATTAACTGGAGAGGAGAAATTAAGCCAACTTCTGTAGCATAGTGTGTTCTGGGACCGAAGCATGACTTTAAGATAGCACCTCTAGGCATTCTTGCACTTTCCTAGGCCTCAGAAGAGTGCTTCCCTCTTTCCCAGGGTGGTGACTAACATTGGAGGGCTGCAGACATCAGTTACTTTCCACTGCAGACGTTTCCTTGCAAGTTGCATGGCTTGTTCAGGGCTGAATTGGTTGAGAAGCTGAGCAAAAACAGCTGGTGTTCTTGTGCTGGGTGTCCTTGGTGAGAGGGTCCTTATTCCCTGCACCAATGTTAGTGGCCAGAAATAAAAAAGAGCATCTGGGTGTGTGGAACATTGGTGACAGTGGAGCCCAAGGTGCTCCAGCCAGGCCAGACATGAGTGGGAAAGGTGGCCAAACTGTTAGAAAGCTGCAGGTGTGGGCAAGGGAGAGTGGGGAGCTGTGCTTAGTTTTGGCAGAGAAAGGCCATTGTTCTGTGGGATTGTCCCAGCTGTGGGACAGGTTTCCTCACTGGGCCACAGGGGACAGTGTTGTGTGGGACAGTGAGAACAGGAGATGTAGGTTGTGGTTGCTGTACTGTGTGGGAAATAATCTCTCCTGGCTCAGCACCAAAGCAAGTTAACTCCTCTCTTCCACATGATGCATATTACACATGGGTAGATTTGCCTTCATGAGGAACCTGTGGCAGTTTCCAAAGGCAGGCTATAATTCTGTTGTCTTCCTTGTCCCACAGATTCCCATGCCTTCAAGAAAATGGAGTTCCAGCCCCCAGAAGCCAAGAAGTTCTTTAGCACCGTGCGGAAAGAGATGGCTCTGCTGGCCACCTCCCTGCCTGATGGCATCATGGTGAAAACCTTCGAGGATCGAATGGCAAGTGCCTCCTTTCAGATGCCTCTCTGGTAGTGCTGGGCTCAGCATCCAGATCCATGTCTTTGGAATTCCCTGCTTAGCCCTAATCCTTTGCATTAGAGCTGCAGGAATGTGTGCATCATGTGAAACAGGGCTGTAATTACCCAAAATGGCTGCTTTTGCATTGCCCGAGTCAGGGTGGCAAAAAAGGAGCTGCTGATTGCAGGGGGCCTGTTCTGGGTGCTGAGTGGGAGGACAGGCAGGCAGGCAGCAAGGGGCTGTGTCAACAGGGAGTAAATTTGGGATTTTGGCCCTCCTCGAAGCCCTGTTTAAGATGCAAAGGTTCACTTTGCTCTCAGGGTGCAACTTCTGGTGGGGGAAGGTGCCCTGGGATGTGTTGCTTGAGGTGACACTTGAAAGGGCCAAGTCAATCACAACCCCACTCTCCCTCCATGTAAATACAGCTCTGCCAGGGTAAGAGGGTGTGTCCCAGTGCCTGACCTCCTGCCTCCCCCCACAGGATCTCTTCTCAGCACTTATCAAAGGGCCCACACGCACACCCTACGAAGATGGCCTCTTCCTCTTTGACATCCAGCTCCCCAACATCTACCCTGCTGTCCCGCCTCTCTTCCGCTACCTCTCCCAGTGCAGTGGGAGACTGAATCCCAACCTGTACGACAATGGCAAAGTGTGTGTCAGCCTCCTGGGGACCTGGATAGGCAAGGTAATGCTGTCATCCACGTGTCCCTTGTGCTGTGCTGCTTTTGAAACAAGTCACTTCCTACCAGACCTCGGTGACTTCTCTCTTGGGTGGTGCTTGAGCTGGGGTGGCTTGGGCTTTGGGCACTGGTTTAGGTGTCTGGAGGAGATGACTGGTGTAGTTTGGCTTTTTGTGGGTCTGTATTTGGCTCAATTGTCTCTCCTCAATGAGAAGTCTGTGGCCAGACCAGCCATAGCAGAGATGCCAGCACCAGCATGGGGTGTGCCTATGGGTTAGGGCTCTGTCTTCCACACTGTGGACACATTATGTAGCATGGTACAAAGTCCAGCTGGAGAGATGGAATAAGCAGAGCCAGGGAAATGTCTTGAGGAGGACAGGGCAGCTGGGAAGGGGTTGGAAGTGATGGCTAGTGTGTAAGGTTACACAGTTCCAGACAGAACTGGCCCGAGGGGGTGTGGTGCTGGTAAAAAAATAACGGAGATGTGTTGTTGAGATGGGACACCAGCACATCACATGCTCGTGGAGTCAGTTCCTTGTTCCTGCCCTGAGCCACAGGATGTCAGCAACAGGAATGCAGAGCAACTGGGGCCTCACTTCATCTGACAATAGTCACAGAGCAAACTGATGGTGCTTCAGCCCTTTAATGTATTTGTGTTTGCATTTCAGGGGACAGAAAGGTGGACCAGTAAATCCAGTCTCCTTCAAGTACTCATCTCCATCCAAGGTAAATGCTCCTGCCAAGCCTGTGCGGCAAGAAAAGGCAGAGGGAGGAAGGGATACATGGTTTATGAGGGGCACACAATTGGGATCTGCCACCCCACTTGGGTTAGTGCTACCTTTTGGCCTCACCTTGCTGGACAGAGCAGTGTCCTTATCTCTCTGCTTGAGCAGTGGAAGCAGGTGCCAGCTTTTCTCATGCCCAGAGTTCTGGCTGCATCCCAGGGCTCTGACACAATGCTTTCCCTTCTTCTCACTGCAGCAGCCAAGGACAGAATTGTCTGCTTGCTACTCTGAGCTGACAGAGGTGAACCACCGTGTCCTCAGCCTGTTACCAAAGTTAGTTGAAGTTGCTAAACTGGGCCTCGTTTGCAGGACTTTTTTTTATCCCCACTGAGTCACCCGCCCATCCTACTTGGGACATGTTTTGCACATGATGCTGGTGTTTATGCTCCTACCAAAGCAGAGAATAATCAGGGGTGTGCCTAGACGAGCCCCAGGGCTTCCTGCCATGGGGCTTTGCTCTGCCCTATCCAGTTTGGGAGCAGACAGACTAAATCACGTAACTTCCTCGTGGGTGACTTTCTGTGCAGGGAGCTTAGGCATGTGGTGAGATACCTTTGACACAGAGCAAGGGTTCCTGCTGACTGGAGGCAGCTCCTGCTCCTCTGAACTCCCAAAGTCCACCTGTATCCTCTTGTGGGGGAAGGACACCACAATAAAAGCTTTTTCTCGTTTCCAAAGCCGAGGATCCAAATTTAGAAAATGTTTTACTAAATGTTTTACTGGAGCAGCTTGGTGTTAGGGGAAAATCTCTCCTGCTGCCTGGGTTTTGAGAGACACATGATGTCCCCAGCTCTAATGCAACTTGTGGCAGCCTGCCAGCAACCTGGCAGTGCTGGGGCTATTGCTACATACCTGTAATTTCATTAGACCAGAAGTAAGCAGGAGAAATCTTGGTAAAGGTGACTTGTCTCAGTCTTCTGTGTCTCAGAACTGCACTGTCTAATGGGACTCTGCTGGATAGAACAGAACCTGGCCAGCTCAAAGCCTGTTGTTGCAGTCTGGTCTTTGTTCTGATTAAGAGGAGGAGGAAAATAAAACCTTTTGTTGTGTTTGTGGGGTTTTTTGCAGGGGGAAGTGAAAAAAGGAGCTGTGAAACCTCTCCCTTCCTGCCCTTTTGACCTCCTCTGCTGTTGTGTGCCTTCTGCATTGTGCTGGCAGAGGGCTGCTCTTGCCAGCCAAGGAGCGTGGATGCCACTCCCTGCAGGGTCTGAGGTCCCTACCGTGTTTCACTATGCTCCCCTTGCATACCAGTCCTTTACATCCTGCGGGTTCTGGGGGTTCAGCCTGGCCTGTGCTTGACCCTTGATCTCGACCCTGATGGCAGGAGTGGACTGGCAGGGCATGGCGGTTCCAGGTGTTCTGCCTTAACGCCTCGGTGTCCCGTTCTCCTGGCAGGTCTCATCCTGGTGAACGAGCCCTACTACAACGAGGCGGGCTTCGACAGCGACCGGGGGCTGCAGGAGGGCTACGAGAACAGCCGCTGCTACAACGAGATGACGCTGATCCGCGTGGTGCAGTCCATGATGCAGCTGCTGCGCCGGCCCGTCGAGGTCTTCGAGCACGAGATCCGGGAGCATTTCCGCTGCAACGGCTGGCGCCTGGTGTCCCGCATCGAGTCCTGGCTGGAGACCAACGAGCTGGTGGAGCACAGCCACGAACAGGCCAACGGGGCGGATTCTGCCTCGCTGGCGTGCGCCGGCGGCAGCCTGGCCGAGAGCCCCGGGGACGCGGCGGCGGCGCTGGCGGAGCGCGGCGCGGAGCAGGGCGCGGCCGCCGAACTGTCCGACTCGGCGCTGGACGGGAAGGAGGAGCTGGACGAGCCGGAGTTCCCGAGCGCCACGCCCAGCGCCGGCGACCTCCAACAGTTCTCAGACTCGGAGAGCACAGGCCAAGCCAGGGGGGACCTGGCCAGAGACCGAACGGACGAGGGGAAGGCTGCCCAGGACTCTGCCTCGCAGCCCAGTGTGAAACCAAAGAAAAGGAGAAAGAGCTACAGGAGTTTCCTGCCGGAGAAGAGCGGTTACCCCGATATCGGGTTTCCCCTCTTCCCTTTGTCCAAGGGGTTCATTAAAAGCATCCGCGGTGTCTTGCAGCAGTACCGGGCTGCCTTAGCAGGGGCCAACATCCCAGAGTGGACAGAGGACAAATAAACCATCAGGTTAGGGACAGGCAGGTGCAGGGGAGAAGGGAAAGCAGCAGAAAGTAAATTGGCAAATGCTGTTACCAATCAACTGGCTTCTCCTTCCAGCTTTTCTTCCTCAGCTTGGTTTGTTCCAAAGAAGGTGATAGGCCTGATTGCTTCTCTGAGGAAAGGTTGTTTAAGCATGAATAACTCTTTGCCCCCGACCCCCCTTCCTTCCCCCTGTCCCATGTACGTGCTCTTCTTGCAAGTTTGACCCTGCAATGGTAAGATTTGAGACCTGCACAGAAGCAGTCTTGCAGCCACGTTCCCTCTGCACTTTCATCTTGGGGCACCTTTCCACACAAGGACTCTTCCCACCCAGCGCTACACCCAGCAGTTTGTTCTGGTGGGGTTCCAGCCAGGAGAAGGGATTGCTATAGTTTCTGGAAATGAAGGGCAATGCCCTCCCAATCTTTTATTTTTCTCAGTGTTCCCATGGGTTTTATGAAGTCTACCCCAGCTTACGTGTACTTAGACACTGGATTGTGTTTGCATTGGCGTTGTCTACACCATACAGAGTTGCTCTAGTCTTAGTTGTTCACCCATAGCTACAAGGTTCTTCCAGTCGGGATTGGTAGGCAGAGCCAGAGCTCTGCACTGGCACTTGTGCTACCCTGGGAGTGCTGCAGGCTTTCCATCCAGTTCTGCAACTTCCAGGTCAGTCTCCTGGAGGCAAGTCTAGCCATCCCCACTTCTTTTTCTCCAGAGTGAGGCAAACTTCCCTTTCCCCACCATGCATGCCTGTCTTCTAGAAATACATGGGATTCAGGGTTCTGCCCTTGTTACTTGCTTAGGTATCCATATCTTTTGTTCCTGGCCATCCCAGCTGTCACACAGCACTACACCCACCCTGGATCCCAGCCTCACCCAGTGAGCCTGGGCCTGTTGTAGATCTGGATGAGCCTGGTGTGGCTGCTGCCCCCTCATCCAGCTGTACACAGGTGTTCAGGAGCCGTGGGAGCCAGGGTCACCCCAGGGAAGCCGTGTCATGGTGAGGCCCTGCTGTGGCAGCACCGGTTTGTGCTGGTTCCTGTGCTGTTACAGCAGCGCTGTTCTGGGCTCTTATCAGCTCCTTCCCTTGCCAGCTGTTTCCCATGGTGGCCTGGTTGTGGCCAGCAGCACTGTGGGCACAGCACTTCCCATCCCTGATCCCAGCCACGGCGCTGCTGCACGCTCTGGGAAACACCTGGCGAGGGCAGCCTGTGTTCCACAGCCTCAGCTGGGGACTGTGAGCACTCTGCCAGCATCCCCTGGTCAAGTCTTCTTCCTGAGGCCTCTGGTGCTGTCTGCACAGGCCTGCACCTGGAGCTGGGCAGTCACACTGCAGCCCTGCTGCCTTTGCCCAGTGCTCAGCATTGGAGAGGCACCCATGTAGCATCCATGGGGAGCAGCCTTCCAGTCAGGGAGAGTCCTTCCAGCTGCACAGGGAGGAGTCGGGCTGAGCAGATGGCTCTGACAGAGATAAGGATGGAGCCAAAGCTCTCCTTTGCTTTCCTCTTGCTCAGTATGGCTGTGGTTAGGAACAGAGAACAGCAGGAGAATCCCAGCACGTTGGCACGGTGCTTTTTGGTCCCAGAAACACCGAGGGCTGCACCCACCAGCCCAAATCCACCCCACCCACCCCAGCTCCCTGTGCTTTCCTGCTGTCCCCACGATGCTCCAGAGCCAGGGGCTGGCTGCACAAAGCCCTTCTCATGTCCCCATCCACCACTGGGATTTTGGAAGACGTATCCTTCTCCCGGTGCTCAGGAGGATGCAGGGCTTGCCTGTGATGAAGGTCTGGGCTGCAGAGCTCTCCAGACTGCTCTCCACTGCTCTGCAGGTGCATCATCTGTGCAGCAGCTCCAGCTCTGCTCCAGGAGCCCTCCCTGCCTGCAGGTGGGAAGTTGGGCAGATGCTGATTTGGGGTGCAGAGAGGTGCTGGGAGCCGGGGGCGGGGCAGGGCAAGGTGGAGCTGTAACCTTGGCCACGTTCTGGAGTGGAATGGATCCTTTAGAGCAGGGCACGGGAGTGTCTTGGAGGGCTGGGGACAAGCAGGGGCAAGAGGTGAGGCCACTGCTCCAGGACAGGGGAAGAACAGGCACAGGCTGCTTCCAGGCACAACCACGGTTAGAGATCCAGATGCTGACACCCTCTGTCCCCAGTGCTGGGCTGTGGCTGCCCCTGGACCCACAGGACCAGGGAGAGAGGGAGGGAGGGAGAAACCCACTGGGGGTGGAGGAGCTGTAGTTTCCCTTTTCCCTTCCTTTACTCTGCAGCTCTCGTCTCACAGGGCAGGGGTTGGGCAGGCATCACGTCCTCCCCTTTGCCCAAAAGGTCTCTGATCCTACACAAGAGGTTTTGCACAGGCTGGGCTCCCTCCAAGGAGGTGGATGTTGGCCTTCTGGAAGGGGACACTGCTCCCCCCAGCACCGCTCGCTCTCTGCAGCTGTCCCAAACCCAAGCGTGCACAGAGGTTTACAAATTTTCTAATGCTTTTGATAATGTGAAGCTCCTGGGTGATGAGGTTGGTGGTGAGCACACTGCAGCTATGTAATTTTTTGTGTATGTATGTAATATTTAAGGGTAACAAAATTTAAAAGGCTAAAACCTTAAAAAAAAAACTTAAAAACACACAAAAAAAGCCAAAGCATGATGCATATTGTTAGCCTTAAAACTGGCTACACGACTGTGTGATGTACAAATGAGAGCAGCCTGTAACTGTTTTAAGTGCTGGGGAGGGGGAAGAAGCATTACAAAATCAGTTTGTAGCCTTGATTCTGTACAGTATTTAATGAATAAAAAAACCCCAAACCTGACTATTGAGGCCATGCTTAGAAGTGTGTCGTTCACGTGCAGATGTGGATGCTTGGTTGCTTATGATATATGTATAAAGTGCTGTGTGACCATTAAAACTTTTTTTACCTGCAGATTTTTTTGTTTGGCTAACCAAGGTGTAATAAAGGAGGGAAGATGACTTGCCATTAAATTTTGCCTCTGTGAGTAATTCTGAGTTGTCTCTTTCTTTCCCCCACCCCCCCCTGCCACTCTTCTGGCACTTGCCCTTCTCCAGCACATCCCTGTGCCAGCCTCGGGGCTGGACAGGGTCCCACAGAGGGATCCAGGCAGGTCTGGCAGGGAGGGGCTGCCTCTGTGGCTCTCTACAAACGGTTCCATTTACAGAGGGCATCTGTCAGGCTGGGATTTTTTGTGTTCTGTGGTCCTTGCTGGTGCCTGGTGGCTCCTGCTTGCGGGTGGCTCAGTGCGTGCCCCATCACAGCTTCTGGCGGCCCCGGTGCTCCTGGCCAGACTCGGGCAAAAAAAAAAAAAAAACCCTTTTGCAGCCCCCCAGCCTGGTAGGCCCCTGGCAGCTCTGCCCTGCCCTGCCCCTCAGCTCGGCGCACAGGTAAGTGAGTGATGGATGAGGCGGGATGCAGCCGTGTCCGAGCCTCTGGGGGCCGAGGGCAGCCCGCTCCTGCTGGGTGCTGCTGGAATCCGCAGCAGTGATGTGGGAGTCCTGACTTACATTCTGTCCCCCTGGGGGCCCTCCCTGGTCCCCCTCAGCCTGCAGGAGCAGCTCGAGGTGGCAGTGCAGGGCCCGGGCAGTGTCTCGGTGTGCTGGAGCGAGGGGCAGTGCGGGAGGAGGGCCGGGGGCTCCGGCCAAGAGCCGCTGCTGCCGGCCGGCAGCTTTGGGAAGCAGATGGGTGATGGCAGAGCTGTGTAGCGAAACCCGGGGAAGGGAGGGCAAGGGCTGAGAGCCACGCGGGATCCCGGGAGGAGCCTGCAGGGAGCTTTTCAGGCGCCGTGAGCCCGAACGGCTCCGCTCTGCTGCTCCGTGCGCCGTGACAGAGACAGCGAGAGCTCTGAGCGCATCCCCTGCCATGGGCTCTCCCTCCAGCAGCTCAGCGGGGTTGCAGAGTTATTGCTCAGCCTGTTTTTACACCTGGCCCGATGCCACGGGGGAAATAACTTTATTTTGGGAGGTGGTTCCCAGCTGCTGCCTGCCCTGCTGGCTCGGGAACTGGGCTCCTCTCCATGAGCAAGTGAGGCCATGGGGGAAGGACAATCGTGCTCTTCTTTCCCGGATCTGCCATCCTAATTGCATAGTTTGCAGTTGAATAAATGCAAACAGCCACCACTGTTTACTCTTCTGCTTTGTACTTGAGCGCTGAAAATGAGGTTTAATTACTGCAATTTTATATCAGAGGCTGAGTAATCCCCCCTCAGGCAAGCCCCAGGGCAGGGACCTGGAGCAGGGCTCCAGCTGGCCCCGGGCAGCCCGAGGAAAGGGAAGCAAGAGCCCCCCAGAAGGCCCCTGCTGCAGGCAGAAAGCCAAACCTCTCAGCTGCAACGACCCCTCCTTGAACCTCTTCCATGAGTCCTTCCCTTCTGTCGCTCAGAGGCACCGAACTTTCCCCAGGATGTCCCCAGTTGTCACTGCAGGGCTGAGCTCCCTGGACACGATCAGCCCCAGCGTGAGGCCGAGCAGGGAGGCATCGCTGCATCCCAAGAAATGGGGGTGGGTGGTGGCAGCAATGCTCTGTGTCCTGCGTCCTCAGCATCTCCCCGGGGAGCATCTGCGGGGCCCCTCGCTCTGTGCTGCTCCTGCCCCAGGATGTCAGGGAACAAAGGGCTGCGGTGCTGAGCTGAACCCGTCCTGCCGTGGGTGAGCCCAACCCCTGACAGCAGCCGTGAGCTCGGATTCAAAACCCAGCAGGGACTTTTTGGAAACGCTAGATATTTATTTTGCATTTCTCACAAGAATAAACTCCGCTTCTACAGGAAGCTTTGGGTAGAAACATTCTTTAAAAAGTCGGTTTATTGTATTAGATCTATTGGTCCTGACCCTCCCTGGGGGGGTGGCACTGGCTCCGGGGCGGGGACACAGCAATGCCACCGTGTGCGTCCGAGGCGGGGAGGGGACGGGGCTGTGCCGGCGCAGCCGCCTGGGGGCCGGGACCTCGTACCAGGATAAAACACGCTGGCATCTCGCCGGCACCGAGTACCTGATGGGGTCTGTGGCTCATTTTTGAAACAGCACTGGTGGCCGTCCCAAGGGGGTAAAGCTAAGCGTGGGGGTAAGCGAGGAGATGAGCCCCACGCCCCCCCCAAGACCTATTGCTATGGAAGGAGGGGGTTCCTGAGTGGGAGGAAGGCTCTGCCACCCTCGCGCCGGGCCGTGCCGGCAGCTCAGCGCTGCAGGGAGGGCGAACGGGGAGCTCAGGAGCCGCTGAGGACGCGGCAGAGGCGGGCATGGACCTGGCCCTGCACGGGCTCGCAGGCCAGCGCCTCCCCATCCACTGTCATAATGCCCGCGGCCACCCGCGGCTCCAGGCGGAACGCCCGCACGGGGACGTAGGACAGGTGGGGACAGTTCAAGTCCAGGTGCGTCCCCCTGGACATGGCCAGGAAGAGCTTCAGCAGCGTCACGCGGCTGATGCCGGCCTTCATGTAGAAGAGGTGGATGCAGCCGTCGTGCAGCCGGGCCGCCGGTGCCATCAGCAGGTTGGTGCCCAGGTGGGACTGGTAGATGGCATAGACCAGGACAAACTCCTCCTCGGGGACCACGGTCCAGTTGGCCGGCACGGGCTGGCCCAGCGGCACCAGCAGCGAGTCGGGGGGCAGCGAGCCGGGCGCGTCGGTCCCCGCCGGCTGCGGGATGTGCCCGTTGGTGACGGGCGCGGGGGGGTCCCGCGGGGCCGCAGAGCTGCTCTGCTCCGTGGCCACGGGCAGGTAGGACAGGCGGCCCTGGTACACCCTGAGCTTGGCCAGGCACTGCAGGGTGCCCAGGGTGAAGCGGGCGCTGCCCAGCCAGCGGTACTTCTCGCTGTCGATGTCCACGTCCGAGATGAAGCCCCAGCCGAAGCCCAGGAAGGAGAAGAAGCGCTTGCCCGAGGCTGTGCTCAGCGACACCAGGTCCATCTGCGTGTACAGCCCCTTGCACAGGATGAAGGTGCAGTTCGTCAGCAGCTTTTTCTTGGCAACGTGGTCGTAGCTATGAGGGATGGAGAGGGTGAGTTGGGCGTTCAGGACCTCTCCTGCTGCCCCAGTATCCACCTGCAGACCTCACCCTTGTGTCATGGCTGGGCCGTGTCCCAGCTGGGTGACATGTCCCTCAGGAACAGCTGCTGGGAGTATTTTTGCTGGAGATGGGAGGGATAAACCAGTTCCTGAAAGAGGGAACCGAGTCAGGGCAATCCTGGTCCCCCACACTGTGGGATTGGCTATGGCTGGGATGGATCCTTTGGGTTAAAGCTTTACTGGTCTCTGAGCCCAGAGAAAGGGAGTGGGGGGAGTAGGATACACAGGGATTAATCCCTTGCTCACAGCTGGGGCTGTGCTGCACCAGCCTTTGGGGAGTGAGGACCCTGCCAGGCACCCCTGGGCACCCCAGCACCCTTTGCTGGGCTGGAACCCCACACAGCCTTTCTCCTCCCTCATCCCCGCCTGGTTCCTGCAGTGCAGCCCTGCAGGGGGGCAGTGGCTGCCCCACAGGGCTGGGACTCACCCTGCATAGTAGTTGATAGAGGCAGCCAGGGCATTCCCAGAGCCTCCTGGCAGGATGCACAGCGGCTTCTTCATGGCCTCCCTCCAGTCTGGACGCTCCATCAGCCCGTTCACCACCTGTGGGGATGGAGGAGCCTGTGGTACCCAGGGAGCCCAGGGACCTGCCCAGCCTGGGAGAGCAGAGCCCGTGGTGCCCCTGCCCAGAGCAAGACAGAGCTGATGCCTGCTTTGCTCCAAGCTTGGTGCCATCTCTCCTTTGACATTCCCTGCCTGACTTTGTGACTCAGAGCTTGGCTCCTGCCCCTTCCCCCAGCTCTGTGCCCAGCCCCTGGTGCCCCTCACCTCGAAGAGCAGCCCGTCCCCAGACATGACCACCAGCGTGTCCCACTGCGACAGGTCCTCATCTCGCACCTTCTCATGCGCATGGTGGGGTCGTTCTGTTGGGGAAAGTGGAGAGATTTGGAGCATCACCCTCCATCACTCTGCCCTTCCTGCTGCCACCCCCAGACAGTGACCCCAGCCCCAGATGGTGACCCCAGCCAGGGATGCAGGAGGCAAGGCAGTCACTCCTCAAGTGCAACATCCTGTAGGACCCAGGGCTGTGCTGATGCAGAGTCAGAGGCCTTGGATGAACCCACGTGGCAGGGCCCAGGTAGGATCCCAGGGAAGGGAGAAGGAGGAGGAGGAGGAGCTGCTCATGGACTCACCAGTGATGAAGACGGTGGTGGCAATGTCAGCCTCAGCCAGCATGGGCTGCACCACTGCCTGGAAGTCATCAAGGGCACGGCCAGAGCCGCTCTGTGGGTTCAGCAGCACCAGCGCGTGGCAGGGCCGGGGCAGCACCCCATAGCTGTCACCTGGGGGGGACAGGAGGCTCAGGATGCTGGGTGATGGCCCTGACCTGGGAGGGCTTTGCCAGCCAGGGCAACATTTGCCAAAACCAAAAGGGGAAGGGGAAGCGGCCCTCCCCCATCCTCCCTGGGCTGCCTCCGTACTCAGACGCAACGGGGGTGAACAGGGATGAAGGGTCCCTGCTGGGAGTGCTGGGGAGGTGGCACAGACAGGACACAGGGGCCTGCAGGGACTCATCTGAGCTCTCTTGCAATCAGCAGAAATGTTCACATCCAGGATGGAGCAGCACTCCACCTGCAGCACTCCAGCCATACCAGACTGGGGGGATGAGAACTGCAGGTCCCAATTCCCCACATCCACCCCGCTGGAGCAGGGCCAGGACAGACAGTTGTGCTGGCAGACGGACGCTCCTGCTTCCCCTGCTCCCCACGGGGCTCAGGTTTCGCCTGCCAGGGCCTCGGCCGGGCTGTAATTACAAGCCTGGCAGGGGTCCCATCCCTCTGCCTCCCCAGTTGCTTCCAGTCTCTCCTTCCCCAAGCCCAGTGGTCCCCATGCAGGGGGACAAGGGGAGGCCACTGCCCTGCCCTGTGAGGGTGGCATGAGGAGGAGGAGGAGGGCAGGAGCCCGGGGTGCTGCTGGGCACCCCAAGCCCTGAAATGAGGAAGGGCAGAGGCCTCAGGCTCCCCAGTGCCTTTGGAGATCCCTGGCTGTGCAGTGAGTACCAGTTTTGGGATTGTTGAGGATGTCCCCACCAGTTCTGTGTCCCCCGAGCTGTGTCCGGGCCCAGGGGGGTGTGGGTGCCCACCCCAGCACATGGTCCCAGAGCAAGGCTGCGCCTGCTGACTCAGCAGGAAGAGCTGCTGAGTCAGCACAGCCGGGGCCTTTCCCAGCACTGTCCTGGGCCAGGAATCCCCTCTGAGCCCCCCTGGAGCTGAGGGTGCCCCCATCTCAGTGCACATGGGCAGGGATTTGAGCTGTTTGAGCACACGAGCTGGGGTTCTATGGCTAAACCCTGCCACCACTCACACAGGGGACAGCGGTGGGGAGAGGTGAACGTGGGGCCATGAAGGACACCCTATGTGTCCCCTCCCCTGGGTGACATCCAGCATCACACCAGTCATGGCCATGAGCTCCACAAGCTGTCTGGAGGGAGGTGGGACTGGAGCATCCCATCTCCATGCCTGTCCCAGCCCTGGGAGCACAGAGAGCTCTGCTGACTTCATCACCACCAGGATTATTTCCTGGCCCCATGGATGACCCAGTGGCACTGTCACCCTCCAGGACACCTCCTCGTCCCCTTGCCAGCTGCTTGGGACCTGCCACCAAGTCTACAACAAAGATCTGTGTTTGAGAGCCCCAGGGCTGAGCCTGGCTCTGGGCATCGGCTCCAGGCTGGCTCTGGGTGCTGGCTCCAGGCACTGGCTCCAAGCTGGCTCTCCCCACTGCTGCCCAGGGCCAGTGGCTCCCCTCCAGCCACCCTTCCCAGCCCCTTATCAGTGGGTTCCAGACACAAAAGGAAAGCAGTGAAGCACCCAGAGCAGAGGCCAGCTCTGGAGGCCAGCTCCGGGGTCAGGGGTAACAAAAAGCAACCCCAGAGCTGGGCTGACCCCGCTCTGAGCCCTTTAGAGCTTCCCCGGTCCCCACAGGCACTAAATCCCCTGCAAGCAAATGCAGACAAGCACCCACACAGGGTTTGAACCCAAGCCCAGCTGCTTTCTCTCTGGGGGGCTTTTCTCCCTCTTTCCCCCCTCAAGCCCTGGATATTGAAAAGCAAAAGCCAAAGGCACTTCAAAAGCCTAAATGCAGTTTTTACCCCGCAGTGTTAACCTGGCACATTGTTTCTCACACACACATGGAGCTTCAGCTAAGTCTTGCCTAAAAATCCTGCCCAGACCTGTGAGTGCTGCCCTGTGGCCTCTTCTGGGCAGCAGGGAAAGGCTGGGACCCTGAGGATCAGCTCCTTGGCTGGAGGGGGAAAACAAACCCTGCTCAGGGCACAGAGACAGATTGTTGGTACCAGGCTGTGAGCAGTGACAGGAGTGATCCCAGTGTGGGACTGGTGACACCAGCAGCACCAGGCTGAGCCCTGTGATGGAACTGGGGCGTGCTGGATCAGAGCTGAAGCCCAGCAATGGTGATGCACAGGGAGACAGATTTCAGCAGCATCCTGACCCATCCAAGCCTTCCTGTTGCACAACACCGGCCAGTCCCTGGCATCCCAGCAAGATTCCGCTTCCCAGCACTGTGTGGTCGCTTCCAGCCTCAAATGCTGAGTAGAGCAGAATCTGAGTCAGCAGGAGGAAGGGGCTCCAGCTGCTGCCACAAACTCTGCTCCACTCCCTCTGCCCACATCCTCCCATGTGATGTGTCCTGGCTGTGCTCAGGCCAGGACCACAGTGCCACAGCTCTGCTGTCTGCAGCCCAAGCCACTCTGCTGCATCCCTGCCTTCTTCTGGAAACTCTCTGGGCACAAGGAGCAAGCATGCCAGGAATAAGGCTGGGGCTGAGCTTCCTGGGGCTGGGTTTCCCTGTAGGGACACAAGCCTGGGGGCAGTTTGCTCCCTCCTGGATAGCTGCAGTTTGGGACACGCTGCTGGCAGCCCCAGCTTTGGCATTATCAGCTACTGAGGAACCTTCTGTTTATCCCTTGAGGTGAAATGAGGAGGGGGAATCATCCCTTCATGCCTGCTGCAGCATTCCGCAGGGCTGTTATCCCAGAGGATGCTGGAGCTGCGACAGCACCAGGATGGGATCTCTGGTGGCTCCGCAGGTCCCCTCCCCACGGGGACAGGGTGACAGGACTCTCTGCACGGACTCACCCGCAGTTCCCAGCACGGCCTTATCAGTCCCGCACAGGCCTCTCTGCCGGCACGTGCGAGCACAGGGTGGGGACCAGGGGCATTTTAGCTCTGTCCCAAACTGAGGGAGGAGGATTGCAAATCCTGATGGCCCTCAGCGAGAAAAGTGACTGCAAAATTCTGCACTGCCCTCTCCCATCCTCCTTTCTCCCACTGCCCCGAGGGCCCTGCGTGCAACGAGCTGCTCCTGCCCCAGCACCCTCGCACCGCCTGCTCACAGGGTGAGGGTTGGAAAGTGCTCTGAGACTTCCAGCTGCAGAGTTCAGGCTGGAAATAGAGCTGGGGAACTGGTTCTGCCCTCACCCCATTCCACTGGCTTTTTTTGTAATTCTTTAGGAAGAGAGACAGAAAGTTGTTTTGTAGCTGCAGGTCATGTAAAAAAAAAGCTGCATTTTAAAACCCAAGCAAGGAAGAGCTGGGCTAAATGAGATTTGACAGGATCCCTCTAACCGCATGCCTCTTAATTTCCAAGTCTGATCGGAGCGACTGGACAGCCAAATAAATGAAGTAGTGCATATAATTGAATCTCTGCTCAGATGTTCAACTATCTGCCAGCACGCCCTGCCCTGCCTGCAGGAGCTCGGGGATGCAGCCCCCGAGCAGGACCCTCCCCTTCCAGGCACTGACAGCTCCCGAGGGAAGCAGGATCAGAAACACAGACCTTGCCAGGCTGCCCTGAGATCCCGCTGGACCGCGGGGGTCCTGGGGGCATCTGCCTGTCCCCAAATCCTAAGTGATGGATGGCACCTGCTGGGGACAGTGCCTGGCTCCCGTCCTGCCTGCGTCAGCAATGATTACTTTTTTTCCTTGGATCATGCTGCCCTTTGGAGCTTTGGAGTTATCGAACGGGAGCAGTGGGGATGGGGGGTTGCAAAGGGTGCATAGTGTGACCACGTCCCTGCTGCCCCTTCAAATTAAGGGTGAAAGGGGGGAGAAACAACCAACCCCTGCCTGGGGCTGCGAGTAGGGATGTCCCTGTCCCCCGAGACTCGAGGCAAGCGGGGGGACGGGGGTGTCCGAGTGACCCCAGGGGGGCGCGGGTCACCCCCCCGTCTGTGTCCCCCCCGTGCCCCCGGAACGCGACACCACGCAGCGCCCGCGGCTCGGGCACAGCCGTCCCGCGTGGGGCCCGGCGGCGGAACGACCCCGGCCGCGACCCCGACCCCCGCAGGGCCCCGGCGGAGCGAGCCCCGCGGGAAGAGGCGGCGAGCGGCCTCGGCACTCACCGTCCTGCGCGGGCACGGCGGGCACGGCGAGCTCGCGGATGCGGCGGCTCCAGGCCTGGGCGATGCGCAGGTTGCCCTCGGCGTCGGGAGCCCGGGAGACGCGGAAGGTCCGCTCCAGGCGCTGGCGGGCGGGCGGCCCCCAGCGCGGCCCCCGCAGCGGGTAGCACACCAGCGAGAAGCAGGCGGCGGCCGCGGCCGCGGGAAAGGCGGCC
>VWZP01009776.1:16144-64093 GCA_013396995.1 Dicaeum eximium | reverse complement strand
GTGCCGCCCCGGCACCCCCCCACCCCCCCCGCCGGCTGCCTCAGTTTCCCCAAGCGCCGCCCCGCGCTCCGGGCAGTGCTCCGCGGGGGAACCGGCTCTGCAGACGGGCGGGGGCAAAGGGACGCCGTGGGTTTGCCGCGGGTGGTTCTGCGCTGCTGGGGTGGGTGTCTGGCGTGGGTGCTCCCACGGTGCTGGGGATGGCACGGAAGAGACCCGCGGTGACGCCGGGAGGGGGGAGGCAGAGCGCTCAGCAGCCACCCCCGCCCCAGTTCCTGCACATCATTCCCGGCCAGGCACGCATGGGCGCTGCCAGGTGTCCCCGGAGCCCCCACGTTGGACTCAACAGCGTTTTAATACCATTTCTGCATCTCTGCAAGCACGAATGGAGTGAGGCGGGGGCCTGGAGAAATCGAGGCACGGCGAGGGGTGAGGACAGTGGGCAGACGACAGGGGACACTTCCAGGAGGGAGGATGGAGAGGGATGATGTCCTACCCATTACCGGTAGCTCGCCATCAGGTATCCGTGGGGGTTCGAGGCTGCCATGGGCATGAAGCCCCGTGGAGGGAGGTGGGCTGTGCTGTGAACCCCACCTTGGGCCACAAAGCTCTGGGGACAGAGCCCAGGGGACTTGTCTGGAGGGTGCCAGCAAGGCTGGGAGCTCCTTTGTGTTCACGGCAGCTGGCAAAAATCATTGACAATAGTTTTTGCTGGCAACAAGACTGACCTCACCCTCCCAAGAGACTGCTGGGCTCCAAGGGGTCTGGCCCAGCCCAACAAGGATATTTTTTTTTTTGCCAACCAATTCCCCATGGATGTAACTCTGTCCTAACCTTGAGCTTGCACCTCAGGGAAGCATCACTCCTCACACTTAGGTCAGTTTAATTAGCAATAAGCCCTCTGTCCCTGTTAAAACCTTCTGAAACAGGCCAAGAAATTGCAGGGAGGGCACGGGATGCCCAACTGGGCAGATAACATGGTTGAGTCTTATTTTCCCAGAGCAGACCTATGAGGAGAGACGAGATGCTGTGATTTGGAGCACTGAGCTTTCCAGAAAGACTTCCCTGGGTGCTGTGGGTACAAAGGGATGCTCAGAGGAGAAAACCCTGCTCCCAGCCCTGATGCTTTTGGCTGGGGAACTGCAGCACTCGCAGCTGATTCTGGGTGAGATTCGGGCTCAGCCGCTTTCCCCAGCGGCTGCCATGACACAGCCCAGCGTTTGTAAACAGCTCCGAGGTTCCTCAGCAAGGTGTCATGGGAGGAAATAGCTGAATGCCGGGGAGTGCAGCGTCCTGACCTGCCCCTCACCCTGCTCGGTGACTAACCCGCTCCCAATTTCCGCTCAGGAAGGCATGAGTCGTGTTGGGAGGATGTGAGAGCAGCTGTCCCATTGCTCCTGGCAGGTGCCATGGGACGATGAGGCTGCTTTGAGCTCTGTCCTCACCATGCTACATCCGTCTAAGGCCCTGTGTCCCTGTGCTGCAGGGATCCCCCTTCGTCCTGCCAGCCTGTGCTTTAAATAGGAGTGGAATGTCCATCCAGGCTCGTGCTGTGGGGAAAGGGGCTCAGAGTGGCTTCATCGTGAGGTGTCAGGGCTGGCAATGGGTGCAGGAAGGGTTGGGGAAGGGTTTGCACATGGTGGGGATGCCAAGGGCTGGGGGCTGCAGCCAGGCTTGTCTCAAATGGGGAATGAGACTGGCATAGGCTCAGCCTCTGTGATGGCCGGGAAGACACAGACAGGGCTTTTCCATCTCAGTTCTGCTCTGTGGGGACTTCCCAGAAGACTGTACCACCCTTGGATGCCCACTCCATGCCGTGACCAGCGCGGTGGCCACCACCAGCCCCAGGCGGGTCCCTTTGCTCTCCACAGCCACAGGCTGATACAACCCAGACCCACACAGACACCACTTGTTTGCCTCCAGATGTGATGTCTAATGCAGAAGTGGGATCACTTCCTTCCCCGTGCTGATAACCAGTCCTTTGGGGCTATCTTAATTATGAGGGCCTTAACGAGGCTCCCTGACCCCAAGGGCAGCCCGAAGGGTGCTAAGCAGCTCCCAGGCTGTGGGCAGGCGACTGCTGGTCGGGTTTGTCCTGATCGGCTCCATTCCTGCCCGCGTGGCGCTGCTCAGGCCGTGTGTGGGAGGGAAGTGCCAGGATGCGACGTGGGAATGTGGCACGGAGCTGGTGTGATGGGGGGACAGCCCGTGGAGAATCCCCCCACTTCCTTCCTGCCTGCAAAGGGGACTCACCCCTGGAGCAGAGCGTCCAGTCCAGCCATGACCACCAGTCTCCCTTCAAGAGCAAACACCCCTCCAGCTCCTGTCCCGGGAGGAGCCCTGGGGTATCCCAGACTCCACAGACATTATTTGGTGGAGGAGGTTTGTACATTTGAAGCACTGTGCCCTGGGTTTGCTGGGCAAGGTGATGTGTGCCCGGAGTTTGAGGAAACTGAGGCAGAAACAGCAGACAAGGTTTGTCTTGAGTTGTGCAAGAAGCCAAGGGTTAAATACACCAATAACCTCCTCAGCTCCCTCCGGCCCCGGGCTTCTCCTGCTCCTGCCCCCAGCTGCTGGAGGAGCTGATCTGCACTGGGAGTTACCCCGGGCGAAGAAAAGCACTGGGGGCTTCCCACGCGTTCCATAACCCTTCGTGCCCCCGGGGGCTGCAGCAGAGACCTGAGGCTCTCGGTGCCAGGGCAGGCCCGGGTTTCGGGGTCCCACTGCCACATCCCAGCCCCGGAGGATGTTTGCAGAGGACGTGCCTCTGCTGCGAGATGAACTGCAGCGTCTCCTTTCGAGGCACACAGCTCCTCCACATCCCTGCCCGCTCTGCCGCGTCCGCCGGCAGCCACCCGGGGACGGGAACGGGAGGGGGATGCACTCCTCCCGAATCCATCTCTTTTAGCATCGTTCCCACTGCTGAAGGTACATGTCTCAAGGTGGAGCCAGAAATAGCGCGGCTGGCGCTGCATCGGGGCTGGCAGGGCTGCAGGCTTGGCAGGGGGACAGGCACCGACTGCAGCAGTGGGAACTTTCCAGGCAGCTCCTGCGGGAGCGGCCGGTGCGGAGATGGAGCCGTTTCCATGCGGATCAGCCCCGCTCAGCCGTGGGGTTGAGGCTGACACGGGGGACCCGCACAGAGCAGGAGGGGACAGAGCTAACAGAGATGTCTCCCGGAGGAGAGTGACTGGGATTACATCCCACCTGAGCTAGGATACAGGTCTGGGCTCTGCTACTGATTTGCTGCAGGACTCGGGAAAATGGCTGCAGCTTCTACTTGACCCCACGACCCAGGGGTGGCAGGGTTCCCCCAAAATCCAGCGTCTCTCAGAGCCCAGGGAGTATTCTCAGCCTCCAAGGAGCTCAGGTTTTTTGTGGCAGCTCCTAAATCACATCCAGGCTCTGCAATTTGTTGGGGGCTGCTCCCCAACGCTGATCCTCTGCTGAGCTCTCGGCAGCTGCCGGCACAGCCCGGGACCGCAGGGCTCACAGGGAGGCCTAAACAATGCCGACGAGCTGAGCTCATTCCTCCCAGCTGATAATTTGCTTAAAAATATTTCTGAGCTCAGGCCTCCTCAGGGAAAACACTCCCAAATGCCAGGCAAAAAGCTGCTGAGTCTGGAGGAACCACACACCCACCACTCGCTCGCCGAGACGTCCCCCCGATGACAAGCCCTGGCGTCAGAGGGACTGAGGCCAGTCCGCCGCTTGATCTCCCCCTTCGCTGGGGGAAGCCGAATTTCAGGCCGTCCAGGGGTTTTACCACTTCCCGCTAGCGGTTTCCTGCCATGATGTGAGCGCAGGAATTTTTGGGAGGTGAGTCAGAGGCTGCAATGAGAACCACCTGGCCGGGGCTGGGCTGGGAGGCTCGATCCCGATGCAGGGCGTGATTCCTGCTGCGATGCTCGATGCCGGCGGGCAGCATTCCCAGAGTGGAATTACGTACGGGGGACGTGACATCTCGTCACAGACCCCATTTCTGGCCTGGGAAAGAAGAGGGATTTGCTGCCTCAGTTCCCACGGTTCCTTTTTCCTTGCCGGGCTGGGATCGGTACGCTCCGGCCACCCCACCCGGGCTCCAGGGAGAAACTTGGGTAAGAATAAAGAGCAAAACCTTGTCCAGCTCTGCAGGAAGCCGCCTGGAATGGCTGTCCCGCCCCAGCTCCGGGTTGTCCCGAGAACGGAACTGCCCCAAAGCAGCGCCGAGGCTTGGTTTTCCCTGGGGAGCAATGCAGGAGTTGACGGAGCTGAGGAACTGCCCTCCTTGGTCTCTGAAATTCAGCGTATAAAATGAGTTCCTGCTAAAGGAACCTCCCAAGTTTTGGCTGCTGGGCTATTAAAGCTCCATGACCCCGTGCCCACTCTCTCCCCAGCATTACTCAAAGCCCTCCACGCAGAGAATAAGTGAGTCGAGTCCAGAGAGTGAGACTGAGCTGGGATAAGCCTTTGGAAAGGAGCTAAACCTGCTCAAAGCCGGCACTGTTCCCTGACCCGCCCTCCTAATGCTGCCTGGCTGATAATGGAATAATAAAGGGCTGCACAGCTTCGCTCTCTGCTGCTCTGTGGGGGAGGTTCCTGCTGCCTCTCTACACGCCAGGAGTTGGGATATTAATGACTCCCTAAGTAAACAGAATTGGTCCTTTCTTCTCCTTTGCGTGGCTGTAAAACCAAGCGTGACCTTCAGCCCACAGAGAAATCAGAGTCGCTCCACTTTCCAGGAGAAAGGCTGGTTGTGGCAGTGATAACACGCTGATCTCTGCCCACCACCCTTGCCAGGGCTGATCCCAACCCTGCAGCTTCAACAACGATCCCGGTGGGACTCGCAGGGCCACCCCTTCGAGGCTTTGGCATCTGTCTTCGGGACGAAGCCGGTGATTCAGTGAGGGGGAATCTCAGGAGCACAGAACAGGGGGATTTTGGGACATCCAGCCCCTCCAAGGTGTGCACAACACGTCTGCTGTGCCGGGGGCTGCCCTGTAGCAGAACCCACAAACTTGTTGCATCTCAGCCTCAGCAGCTGGGAAAGGGCATGGAAGTGACAATGCCGATGAGGTTTATTCCCTGTGGCTGGGAAGGCTCTGAGCACCTCACAGGACAGCAGGAATGGTGACAGGGGGAAGGTGCTGGGGGACCCGGAGGGCAAAGCAAAGGCTGAGGGCACTCAGAGGCCGCAGCATCGTCCCTGGGCTGCTGTGCTGAGGCTGCTGAGCAAGGAGCCAGCTGGGAAGGGGATAAACAGTCCTTCCTTCTCCACATGCCTGATTCCAGGCAGGGAAAGGCTTTGTAGGGAGGGCAGCAGCAGGTCTCTGGGAGGGACTTGGTTGGGAGGCTGAGTGCTCTGCACAGGGACGTGCCACGGCTCCTGCAGTGGTGAGATTGCCTCTCCACCCTTTGGGGATGCCCCCTCCGCTTGGGTGCCCCTGCAGCAAGATTTCCTTGGCTCCCCTGGGAACTGCCATTTCTCTGGTGGGTGCAGGAGGGACCTCAGGAAGCAGCTCCCTACGTCACAAAAAGCCTGGCTCCCACCAAATGTTTTGAAGGACAAAGACAGCAAGCTGTAAGGAGTGACCGCCTGTACCGTGGGTGCTGTGACTGCTCCCAGCCCGGGGTCGGGGTGCCCAGGAGGGGGTCGGGGTGCCCAGGAGGGGTGTCTGGGCTCTCTGGCTGATGGATGTTGTGGATTCATGCCAGGATGATGCCAGTCTGGAGGGCTGATCAGAATCCCATGCCTGGCTGCCTCCTCAGAGTGAACTCAGGCAACTGATGCTGTCAGCTCTTGCTTTGCCTTGGAGGAACGAGCCAGGACGTGGGAGTCGAGCTGGAATAGCCCCTGCTCTGACAAGGCACGAATTTATGACCTGCAGGAGGCACAGCAGGAGGGAGATGTGGGGCTGGAACTGCAGGGACAAGTAAGGTGTCACCAGGTGTGGTAGAGGGAGACAAAATCTCCATCCCAGCCCTTGGGCAGTGCTGGCGTACAGAGGGGACACGGACAATTGTGTCTGGTTTGCATTGAGGATGTCTCTTGTCATTTTCCCAACTGCCAAGGCTGAGGTGTATATTGTACATATATAAAAAAATTTAAATAAAATGTAAATACATATATATATAGGTATTTACATTTTGTTTAANATACACGTTTATATAATATGCATATTATGTGATATGTAAACGATATTGTGCTATATATTTAATATTTTAGATGCACTATGCATTTTATCTATAAAAGTGTATCGTATTTATATAACAATATATGCGTTAATAGATTTAATTTATAGATGTTACAGATATTATAGATAAATACACTCTTAGTGCATGGAAGGTCAGCCCAGCGCTCTGCCAGACGGGCTGGAGCTAAACTTTCCTGTTTAACCAAGCCATTGCGTGCCTGTACCCGTGAGGATTCCAGAGCGGACAGCGGAGCGCCGGGCACGGAGCGATCCCTCAGGAAAAAGGAGCGGGAGCCGCAGGCCGGGCTCCTCCCGCCGCGCCCGCCACAGAGCGGGGCCAGAGCGCCGCCGCCGCGCTTCCGTTTCCCCCGCCGCCATCTTCGGCACGGGCACTTCAGCCGCCGCGTACAGCCCGCGCCTCTCACCGCCGGGCAGACGCGGGAGGCGGCCGCGCTGCGAGCCGCCCTCTGGCAGCGGGAAGTGTATTTATTCCCCGAGGAGGGACGTTTCTGCCGCTGTCCTCCCGAGGTACCGGCGCAGTTCGGGCAGGCGGTGAGGGGACGCCGTGACGGGGGAGCGCGGCTGCGGTGCCCTCACCTAAGATGGCGGCGGGGGCGGGCTTTTCCCACCGAGAAGATGGCGGCGGAGGGAGCGGCGCTCTGGTCGGGTGGCGGAACTCGCTCGGCTGGGTGAGGGGAGCGGGATGGGACCGTCCCCCCCAAAGACCTCCCCCTTCACAGGGCCTGCCTAGCCCGCCACGGAGACCTCGCTCCAGCCCTGCAGCATCACAAAGAAACCCCCCAGCCTTCCTCCCTCCCTCAGCTCAGCCATACCTCCTCCAGCCAAGGGAGCCCCTCTCTGCCTTGCTACCCTCCCTCATTTTGGGGTCATCCCTCCCCCGTTGCATGAGGGGCCACTGGGTGGGCGTGGGGTGGGGTTACCCGTTGCTTGTCTACCGCTATTCTCCCCAAGGCAGCTGCTGCTCCATTTTATTTTAATAATCATAATTTCCCCATTTCCTTTCACACTTTGCCGCAGCAATGGACCAGCAAGTCCATAGGTAGCGGAAGGGTCCCCACCCTCCTCTTTCCCCTCCTCCTCCCCACCCCTTAAGGGGCGGTGATCGCGGCGGAGAGGAAAGAAAAGGATGCCACGGAAGCTGTTGTTGCCTTATAAATCTGGTTTTTCTCATTTTCGAGCTCCACGGGGTTTGCATGACTCTTTGGCGATGAACGCGGCCAGAAGTGGCTACCGGGTCTTCTCGGCCAACTCTACCGCAGCCTCCACCGAGCTGGCGAAGAAGATCACGGAGTAAGTTGCCTTCTCTTTCAAGTTTCTTTCTCCCCCGGCGCAGGCAGGAGCCCTCCTGAGCGGCTGGAGAAGCTTCTGGCATCCCCCGCCTTCCCAAGGGGTCTCCTGGAACACCTTTGTGGAGATTTTGCACTGGGAATTCTCACCAGCTCTGCCTGACCCAGCGATGGAAATGGACCCGCCGCTTTCTCCCTTCTTTGAAGTCCATTTCACTGCTGGAAAGGCTGGGCTGCAGCAAAAGCTGTTACTTTTGGGGAGGGAGGAGGTGAAACTTGGCTGGGCAAACCTCGAAAGGCGTTTGTAGCAAGTTTGGGACATGGTCACAACTTTCTCCGGCTCCTGACCTTGTTTTCCCAGCAGCTTCGATGCCTGGGGCAAGGGGAGTGTCCATGTGCAAGTCGGCACAGCACCTGCGCTGACCAGAGTGGGTTTTGGCGAGCTGGGCAGCCTGTGCTCTTCGGTTCAGGGTAAAAGTCTGCCTCATTTTCTTCAGCCCATCAGTTTAGGCAGAGTTTGACCTTGTCTTGTCCGGGACGGATGCGCTGGGTCCTGCTGAGTGAAGGGTGTGACAGCTGCCTCCAGAATGGGGCTCTTGGTGTACAGAGCTCTGAGTTTCCCCCAGCACTTGAACTTCGGGGTTGAATGAGTTTGGTTCAAATTGGGACAGTCCCAGCCAAAGGGACATATCTGAGAAGGGCTTCTCTGTATCATGCTGTCAGCTTAGAACGGGATCTGGATTTTCTTTATGCTGTTTCTCAGCTACAGTTCATAGGCAGCTGATCCCAAAATCAAGGGGTCTCCGTGCTTGTTTGCCTGCTGCAGCTGACAGCATCCCAATTATCCTTCCTAGGCATCTGCTGTCCCATTCCCATCTCCAAGGGTGTGCTTAAATTGGAAGCAGGACTTAAGTACAGGTGTGTTGCCATCTTAAACTATTGAGAACACTTTGCTGTTCATCCTTCTTGCTTAATAAACAGTGTTCAATCCTTAGCACAGATTATCTCCACGGAGCTGACTTGGCTGTTTGGCCAGGGAGGTGTGTTGGATAATAGTGATGGACTTCTTTAAGTATGTGGCTAAGAAGAAAATCCTTGTGTTTGGGAGTGGAAAGCTTTTTTTTTATTATTTTTTGGCCCATGTATTCTTGCTATATTTGGTCAGTTCTGTTCCACTTTTCCTTCACTGAACTCTGAAACTAATGTATCTCTCTCTAAAAAAGTAAGTTTTGCTGTAGCAGATGTGACAGTGTTTTAGAGGGCTTGTTCTGTTGCGTCAACACAGCACAACAGAATTCCCCTGGGGATGAGCTCCCAGTTCTCAGGACTGGAGGAGCAAATGGGCAATCCTTCTTCCTGCTCTTTGCCTTAAAAATAACTCCCTTCTTTTTAAAGATGAAATGAGAAGAGACGCGGAGAGGCTTCCCCAGGCCACAGTGCTGGCTGGGGTGATGTGCTGATGTTATCCCAGGGATGCTCTGGGGGGGAAAGAAGCAGGATCAGGATCCAGAATGACATCCCAGCTCTCTCCTTGATCTCTCACCAAGTAAATTTGTAATAAGGGTGATGTGGGGTTTTTCCCTTGGCTGTACCATCAGTGGGATGTTGGATGCCCTGGTGGTGGCAGGAGCACAGCCCTGTGACACACAGCTGCTGCTTAACTGGGGCTTAAGGACATTTATCTTTGTTGTGGGTGCAAAATCTGGAACTGTTCACAGTACAGATTTGCACACAGTAAAAAGTCTCCCAAAATTAAAGGTATTTTCAGCATCTAGTGCAGTGGTTTTGCACTGCCTTCCCTTAGGAACTGAAGGGCTGTTTCAACTGATCTGTAACACATCCCTCGTTCTTTCAGGTTGCAAAAGATGCATGGCTGCTGCCTTTCCCCCTGTCTCACATGTCAGCCTGTTCTTTGCTGGGGAGGTCAGCTGCACCTTTAAATAGAGTTGGAGCAGTCTTACAAGGGTGAGTCTGTCCTCTAATATTGTGCGTTCTTTTAAAAGTTTTTTTATGACCTTGAGTAAAAGTAGTAAAAGAACTTTAAAACAACACACAATATTAGGAGGGCCCCTTGAGACACCTGTCCATCTGGGCTCTGTTCTTTATCTGTAGGTGTGAGCTTAAGATCTGTACTTGAGTAGTTCTGACTTAGCCTTTTTAAAATCTCAAGCGTCAGGAGGAGCAGCGTGACACTGACCAGCTTTCAGACTCCTGATTTATCTCCTCCCTTTGTTTACTGCTAAACTTCCAGAGCTGCTTTCGTTTCTGGCTCTGAGCATCATGTTCTGGCACAATTCTGATCTTCATGATTCCCCTTGAGCATTCTCTGGTTATGGGACAGTGACTAATGGTCAGTCTTACTTTCACTTTAGGTTTTCAGAGCTTTAGTTGATGGTAGTGACTGCCAGAGAGAGAAGATGGTGCTGGATTATGAGGACCTTGTGAAACTTGAAATAATGATGTTCCTTAGATTCAGCACCACTGAAACATAAATAAACCCATATATTTACTTTTCTCTTATAAATTGAGAGTGATGATTATTTTATTTTAAACTCTTCATGATGGAAAGAAAACTCTTTCTGTAATTGGTTCACTTGGGACCTGATTACAAGCTGCATTTTCAGGGGAGAAAGATAATTTCTGTGACCAGTGCTGGTCCCTAATGGGCCTGTGGTGCTGGGGGGAGGGAGATCTAGGATGTCTTTTTGATCTTTAATCTAAGGAATGCATTTAGATCTCCCTCTGCCTGCAGTACTTGGCTCAGCAGGTACAAATATCAGATTCTACTCACTGCTTATGTGTTTGGCTTGGAGGGGGTTGGTGATTGAATCTTGCTAATGCCTCCCCAGTGCTCCTGCAGCTCCGTGATGTGGGATGTGATACTGCCTCACTGCCAACTGTGGGTATGAGTATTCCAGAGATTCACTCAGTTTGCAGCAAGGAAAATGCTAGTGATCTGAAGATGAAGCATTGCCATGAGCCTAAACAACATGGAGTTAGGAAAACACAGGGATTTGTGTTTTGACCTCTGGCTGCCAGGAGCTGGGTCACAGTGCTAAACCCAGGGTGGTGTTTTCTGTGAGTGGGTGGGAGGTGAGCCCTGCTTTGAGGGGAGACAGTACATTCAGAGGACTTGCAGCAGCCTCCCTCAGCTGAAGCAGGATTTCTGGTAGGAAATGTGTTCTTTAGGTCATCTTGCCAGCATGTGAGAGCGTGGCAGAGGGGAGTCAGAGCATCTCTGTGCAGTTTAGGTGGAGCACAGAATGTGAATGAGGAGGCTGGGCTCATGTGGAGCTTTCTGTGCTGGCCAGCACAGCTTTAAGGGAACTTCCTTCACCAGGAGTGGGCTGGTAGGAGTAGAGGAAGATCTGCCTGGTATTTGCCAGTAGTTGGGCTGCATGGCTTTGGCATGGCTGGAACAAGTGATTCTAGTGGCAGATGAGCAGTAGGGACTTTTCTTCAAATATCCAGTCATGCTGGGTGGATAGAGAGAGGCAAAGGAGAGCTCAGATAGTTTTAAGGATATCTAAAGAGATTGTATGCAGGAAGCTGCCATTTCCTTTCCCTTTCCTGCCTGTTCTTATACTGGGGGATTAGGAAGTGCATGGCAGAGCTGCCATTGTGCTGGCTGAACCATGACTGATCTTTATTTAAAGATTTGCTAAAGTTTGAAAAGCAATTCAGAGTCAGGCTGTGGCTTGATTTGGCCACAGTCAGGCACAGCACAGAGTCTCTGTCTTCTGTTCCAGCTCCTTCTGAGTCTGCACCAGTTCCTGGAGTCTGTAGATGTGGAGAGAGTTGGGAGTTTGCAGAGCTGAGACCAGGGAAAGTGCTTATAATGAAGAGGATGTTGCTAAAATAAAATACCCTAATGAAGAGCTTTGTGTGCAGATTTCTCTTCAAATTGAATGTTTGTGCGGTGAGCTGGCCGGAAGCTCCCTAAGGAGATAACCTGACAAATGTCTTGGATTCTGGTCACAGAGGGGGAGAAGGAAACAGCCTCGCTGAGGGCACTTCTCAGTGGCACTGAAACAGGCTGTGATGGCACAAAATACTGTGAGTACAACTGCCCCTTGAAGCTGGATTCAGCTGAACGTGGAGTCTCATTGCCCTTGGTCTCAAGAGCCTGGTGCAGTGGTTTTTGTCAGTCTTCAGTGCAGCATTTTAAAGTACAGTCTGATACAGCCTCACAGTGTTTCCTAAAATACTCCAGGGTGTCACTTCCTCATTAAGCTATAGGTGACTCCTGAGCTGTTTGCATTTAGATGTCAATTTGAGACAGGTTTTATAAACACTTTTGTATTCACAGCTTAATATCCTCTTGGCATGTTTTGAGACTGCGGAAAGTTAGATCATCCTTCCTGGGCAGTGTTTACAGAGAGATTCTAGATCAATAGGAATTTTTACTGGCCAGTTGCTCTGAGTAGGATTTTTAAAGCCATAAAGAGGTTTTTCTTTCTCTTAGATACTGTCACTCCCCAGAGGAGTTGGTTTAGTGATGGAGCTGGTGTGAGGATAGCAGCTCATTTTGCTTGGACATGTGATTTATCTGCAGGACCTAAAATGTTATTTTTCCCAGAAGCAGCTTTATCTCTGCTGGTGTGTGGTCTGGGTTACCTGCAGTGGCACCTTCTCTGTCCTAGGCCAGGCCTGCCTGTGTCTGTAGAGGAGTGATCAGTAACTGTGGTAGCCCAGGTTCATGTGATTATGTTGTTAGTCCTGGAGCTGGATGAAAACAGTTCTTGCTGTCAATTCAATTCCTCTATCCCCTAAAGCAACAACCAATTGGGAGCTTCAGGATGGAGAGGATTTTGAGAGAAAAGAGCTGGAATGGAAGAGAAAGCAAGGGAGAGGTAATAGGAAGGAGAAATTTATCTTTGAACTCCGGCTGCTGCCAGGCTGGGTGGTTGATAAGGTTGTGCCCTGCCCTTGACTTCCATGCAAATATCCCTTTTGATAAAAGTCCTCTGGAATTTGGTGTTTCACAGCAGGAGTTCCACCAACAGTCTCCTCTTTATTGTTCTTGATAAGTCGAGGTTTATCAGACTCCTTTCCTGGCTGATATCTTGTCTAACCAAAGCCTTGAGGAAGGGATTTGGTGCAAGGTGTGCCCCTGGGGTGCACATACTTCAGCTCCTCTGGGGGAGCTGCATCTGGATCCTGCTGTGCCTGTGGCTCCTGGGACTCTGGAGCACTGCAGGCAGGGCTGATCTGGGACTTTCATGGGCAGTTTTATCTCGTATCCACTGCTCTTGTTTACTTGCAGTCAACAGTTGGAACAGAGCTGGGATTTATTGTCTGACCAGAGCCGCTCATTCCTCTAAGTTGGCATCTGAGTCTTGTCTCTTCTGCTGCTCCCTGCACCCAGGTTTGACAACAGAGCTGTTTTAGTGTCCCAAGCCAAGCTATTTTAGTGTCCCTCTTGCTGCGGGGGAGCAAACTTGCACTTCTGATTCTTGTTTCAGCAGCACACAAACTGCATTGCTGCTCTGTTGTGAGTAGGAGAGCACTGGGCTCTGGTTTCTGCTGGCTACGTCATGGAATCATGAAGTTGGAAAAGGCCTTTAAGACTGAGCACAGCTGCCAGAGCCACCACTAAACCATACCCCCAAATGCCACATCTATGTCATTTGAATCCCTCCAAGGATGGTGATCCCACCACTTTCCTGGGCAGTGTGTTCCAAGGCTTGACAGTCTGTTCAGGGAAGAAGTGTTTCCTAATATCCAATCTAAACCTCCCCTAGTACAACGTGAAAACATTTCCCCTTGAGCATCACAAGTATGGTTTTGTTTGCCACTGCTTAGCACTGAAAGTGCCACCTTCCAAGGGGTCTTTTGGTGAGTGGAGTCTGGCTGGACTGGTTTTGAAGCTTTCCTTCCTGCTGTGAGATTCAGAGCTGACTAAGAGCACTTGCACAGTCTCTCCAGTGGACTTCTTTTCCCTCGGTACTGAGGTAGGATTGTGCTGTCTGTGGTGAAGTCAGGGGGCATGTGCCTTCAAGGGGAGCTTGCAAGACTTGCCATGCAGTTGTGGAGGAACAAGTGAGTCTTTAAACATTTCCCACCACACAGTGCTCTGGGGTGGGTGGATGTGTGTGTGTGTTTCTGAGCTTGTTTGGACTTGGATGCCTTAGCAGTGATTAGGACTAAGCTTGGTGGTTGCAAATGCCAGACTATCCTCATCAGGACATCAGGATCCCACCTGCAGAACTCACCTCTGGTGTGAGTCTATCCCTGAGGTGCCCAGGCTTGCTTATACTTGACCAGCTGCCAGCTCTTTTTGAAGATACTGAAGGTACTGAGGATGCCTTTTAAGCAAGTTTTAACCCAGCTGGGCTGAGAGGAGCCCAGTTAGAGATCTGTGAGACTTGTCTGGCCTAGGCTGCAGGGTGATGCTGCAGTTGGTACCCGAGCAGGGCTGGTGACAGTCTGGCACGTCCAGTTCTCGAGGTGGCAGTTTAGTCACCAGCCCAGCCATTGCAAAATGTGCTGCCAGACACTCAGTGGGCAGGGTGTGTGTGCCAGAGACGTGCTTTGGAGCCAGCTAAGCAAACATATCCCAAGGCATCTGAGTGTCTGTGATCTCAGCTGTCCCAGGCACACTCTCCAGGCCAGCTTCGAGTTGGGACCTCCAGCTTTGGCTCACAGCTGAGCCCAGCAGTTGCTGATGAGACAGAAGCATGCCAGGGTCAGGCTGTGTTGCTCTTTCACTTCTGAAAGCACAGATCTTTGTGACAATGGAAGTGCCAGGCTGAGTTACTGGGTAAGGAGATGGAGTGAGATCTGCTGCTGAAGGCTGTAGACCAGGAAAAAACCAGCAGAAGATACAGACTCTTCTATTTAGGGTTAGTCCTGATCTGCAGAATTTTGGCACCTGTTCAGGTAAATACAGTACAAATGCAGACAGGAAACTGCTGCCATAATCAGCGTGGTGGACAAAGATATTTTTAAGGCATTAACTGTTTCCTAATTCATTGTGTGGCCGTGGCCACAGAGCAGATCCTGGGAGAGGAGGGAATTGCCCCACTCCATCTCAATTGGCCCAAGCATCTCCACTGCCACAGGGTCTTACAGCTGAGGCTCTGGGTTAAAGCACAAAAGCCTTTAAGTACTTACTAATGGATTACTTGTCAGTACAGTTAAATACTGAAGTGTCACCTGAGGGAAAAGTCTGCATTTTGGAGCCTTTTAAAATGTTCTTCAAAGTGAGTCTTCGTTTTGTAAGAAGGAAATTTAAAAGAGAAGGAGAGTGACTAATCTTTGTTGTGATGAGTGTTGTAGATTTGATATTTGAGAAAAGGAAGGAGTAATTTGAAAAAATAAAAAAATTGAAGTTAAAATCTCATTAATCATTTGAGTTATTTCAAAAGGAAGGTTCAAGGAGAAAAAAAAGGAAAAAAGGTGGGGGTCAAAAAAAGTGACTTAGGTGCCATTAATTGAGTCTGAGTAAATCATTCAACTCTAGTTGCACATCAGAGCTGCCAAAGGGGGCATTGCACAGGCTGGCAAGGTGTCCTTTGCCATCAGGAGTCACAGCCTGTGGTCAGTCATCCAGGCTTTGGGTACAGACCTGCTGCAGAGTGGTGTGTCCCAGGGCCCTCTCAGGGATGTGAGAAGGAAGGAGACCCCCAGAGAAGGGAGGATGTAGTTCTGCAGCCTGGCTGGCTCACTCAGCTCCCTCTTGGGCAGTGCTGTGTTTTGGTGGTGTGTGACATGGCCCAGTCCTGCTTTGCAGCACAGACTGCTGGGTTCCTCCATTTCTAATGTCCTTTCTTTCTTTCCAGGCGTCTCGGTGCTGAGCTGGGGAAATCTGTGGTGTACCAGGAAACCAATGGAGGTAAGAGAAATCTCTACTCTTTGTAACTGTTTTGACATAATTTTAGAAATGCTGGGTAACTCCATTAGCCAGACTTCTCCAAGAAGTGCAGTGATTCAGCTGTGATGTTACTGCTGCTCCTGGCAGTGCTAAACCTCCATGGCTGACCTTGGACAAGGCAATTAAACGTGTTCCTTGTTTTCCCTGGTTATCTTGTTTGTTTGCCTAGCTGCAAAGTCTCCTCTAGGGTCCTGCCTCAGGTTGTAGCTGCTGCCAAATCTTTTATGCTCCTATGCTGAGCAAAACATCTCCAGGTTTAAAAGTAATGCCCTGCTTTTTCAGTGTCTGCCTTGTGAACTTTTAAATTATCTCTTTCTTTCAGCCCTTCCCTGCCACACAGAATTTACAGCTGCCCTTGCTTTTAAAAGTGCAAATTCATGGCTGTGTTGAGGAAAATGCCTCTTGGAGGTTGCTTTTGTTTTTAAGGAGGTTAACACTCTGCAAGTGTCCATTTTCAGATGCTGGGCTAAAATACAAGGATATTGCCAGCAGAGTTGTGTGACCAAGAGTCCTTTACTGTTTCAAGACCTCTGTCGCCTTGCTTGCAAGAGAGAGTAGAACAAGGGAGCTGCTACAGGCTGGAGGAGGGGGTGGAGGATTTGTGGTAGTGCTGCTGCTGTTGCAGGCTGAGTGGGCCTCTCAGTAGGAGAGCTGCTGTGGTTATGGTTGGGCTGGCTGGTGCTTTGCTGCCCGGGAGAGCTCGCTGCCCTTCGGGGTTGATTTTAAATCAGGTTGCTTGCTACGAGGTCTGAAGTCATTTTTCATGGCTGCACAGCAAATCAGTCTGCTCTCAGCAGAGTCCTGTAGGGTTACTGCCAGGGCAAGGCAATTAGACTTGGAATTCCAAAGCTGAGGAGCTGTTTATCTCCTCTCCTTTACCCCTGCCCTCTTGCTCATGACTGTGTGGCAAATAAGTGGCTAAGGCAGGCAGCTTGGGAAAGCTGGAGTCATTGCTCTGGCTTTGCAGAGCTGCTTGGGGCTCTGCATTTGAGTCAGGGACTGTAGGAGTGGTGCTCAGCAGAGACCCAGACTTCCAACCTGTGTCAGTGTTGAAATGTCTTGACCTTGACAGTGAAATTGGGGAGTTCTTGCTCTGATCTCAGTGCTGCTGGTGTTGCCTTGAACTCTCCAGGCAGCAGGAGCTGATCCCATGGTAAGCTGTGAAAGAGCAAAGTGCAAAAATTGCTGAGTTACCTTCTTGGGAGTACTGAAGGTTGTTCTGCTTTGGGTGGTTAATTGTTCACTAATGAATGTGCTGTTGACCACTCTCAGCACTCCATGGAAGTGTGAAAAGGATTTCTCATTGAGAGTTAGGTAAATTGTCTTCTAAATTTTAGAATTCTAATTTCTAAATCATAAAATTCTAAATTGTATAAAAAATAATCAGCTGTTCAGCCTGCTTTTGCTTTGTAAATACAGCTTACTCACTGGTATGTCATGCCAGCTCTACACAGGTCCAGCCTTTGGAAAATCCACTTAGCTCATCTGCATATGTATATACACAAAGGGCAGAGGAGTGAGTCTTCATCTTCCCTCATCAGGGGGCAAGGTTCCTGCTACAACATGGTGTGTTGTCACTGTCAACCTGATGTTTGAAAACAAAATTGACTCTGTTTTCCATCCTTTTCAGAAACAAGAGTTGAAATAAAAGAGTCTGTCCGTGGACAGGATGTCTTCATCATACAGACAATCCCCAGGTGAGGCACTTGTGGCTCAGTTTTGCACCTGGGATGTGCTTTGAAAACCTGGATCAGCAGATGGTTCAGTGGTTTGCTCACTGTAAACCAGCACAATAACCAGTGGAACTCATGCAGTGTTGTCATTGCTCTGACTTAGATCTAAGGCCTCACATAGTGTTAAGCTGTTAACATTCCCAGGGGATTGACTGCAACACTGAGATGCTTCCCATCAAATAGCTGGAGTGTGTCACTTGAGGCAGGAGCAGGAGTGACTGATGGTTTCCACTGAAACATCCCTGCTCTGTGTTGGTGGCCTTTCAGGCTCAGCTGTTGGGTGATTTCTGACTGGCATTTCCATCCCAGGATGGGTGATTTCCTCCCAACCACCAAGCAACATCAAAAGGCAGCTGCTGCTTTCATTGCAGGCTGGATTTTTCTTCCCCTTTTGCTGTAGTGGTGTGAAACTGAGCTCAGGTGGAAGCCCATAGCCTCCCTCCTGTACTTTTACAGTTCGTGATGATGGTGGGCCTTTTTGGGTTTATTCTGGGCTGTTCTAGGCTTGGACTAAGAGAAGTGCTGCAAGTAAGCAGGGGGCTAGAAAACCATCTGTAACCCCAGGAACCTTGCTCCCTGTTGGCTCAGGAAGAGTAATGGGATAGCACTAGGGTGATGGGAAGGGAGCCTACAAATAAATGATAGCTGCAAATTGAACTGCTGTGAGTAGAGGAGGTGCTGTTTCCAGAGATGAGGTATTGATATTAACAAAACAAGGATATTCCTGCTCTGATAGCTTTTTCCAAGTTACCAAATTCTGCTCAGATTTTGGAGATCACAAGAAGTAATAAGTTAGCAGAGCACAGTTGTAACTCAAAAGTAGCAGGAAGCAGGATTACCTGTATAGAGGATTTTTCCTTGCTTGCTGGAGAAATAAAGCCCACTGAGAATTCAAGTACATTTCCTCAGTGAAATGCTTGGCCTGTTGTAAAGAAATTAGTAGGACTCCTAGACCAGCTTACTCACTTCTGGAATTCCTCTTGCAGGCAGAATCATTTTCCTAGGGCTCATCTTTCTCCAGAGAGATGCCCCAAGTGTTTCCTCCCTCAGAGAGCAACTAAGTCTCTGCAAGATGAAAATCCCCTGCTGTAGGATTATGTTTCAGGTGACTGGTGCCATTCTGTTGTCCCTTGTGAAGGAATCCTCTGAAATAACTTGTAGCTGGGAGCTGTGTAAACATGAAACAGATCAAGTGTTCAGAGAAAGCTGACTCAGAGCATTAGGGACAGGAACAGTTTTGGGAGGGGAAACCTTTCATTTTAACTTGTTGATTCCATTGTTTTTCTATTAACTGAATTCAGTGTTTTGGGCTAATAAATGGATCTTTTTTAGCCAGAATGTGCAAGACCCTCCAGGTGAGGAGCCAGTGTTGTGCAGCCAAGTCATCTTTCATTACTAAACTGCAGCTGTGCCTTGCTGCATTGCTAGAGAGGACAGGTTCAAGGACATCTCAATTTTGCAGTGGGTTTCAGGGAGCTTTTCAGGAGAGTCAAAACAACAACTGCCTGCCTGTCCTAAGAATAGGACTTCTACACTCAGTAGTGGTTTTCCTAAAGAAAATATTAGGATTTGTTAGTAGAGAGGAAAGCAACCTTGTTATGCTGCAGTGTGAATTCACAGTCTGCATCCTAAATGCCTACAGAAAGACCTGAATATTTGATACAGGCTCTCTGTTGTAAAAGCTGTAGCACAACCAAAAAAAAGGTGACAAGGACAGTTACCATCCAGGACTGGTGTGTGGACTGGCATTTGTGTGAGGGAAAATCAAATAGCTCATGTTTAGGTGATAGAAAAATGAAGAAGTTGGTGGTTTTGTGGTACCCTAAAGGCAAAAGGAGCGTTTTAGTGCTGAGTGTTGGTGCTGATTGTTGCAAAGTCCATGGACAGTGCCACATAAGGTGTTTGCTCAGCCTCCAGAGCAGGGGTGTCCAGGGATGGCCCAGGCAGAGATGAGGAGCAGCAGGGGAGGCTCTGGTGTGGTAAGCAGGGTGTGGGGAGTAGCTGAGCTGTCTCTGAGTGTCTCGGTAATGAGCTGCCAGCCCCTGTGTGAGGTCTTGGCTCAGCCCTCCCAGCAGTAACTAACTGAGCCTGGCTTCAGGGCCAGAGATGGGGAGGGCAACAAGGAGCCTGGGATGCTTCCTTGGGTACCTGTTCTGGAGATGCTGGGGCTGGGCTTCCTGCACCAATGTGATTTTCCCTAGCTGGTGCCCTTGGCTGGGGTCAGTGCCCCTGGGCCCTGCTGCAGGGACAGACACATCCACCTCTGCCGAGTGCCTGTGCCAGCTGGTCTGCAGGAGCTTCCCAGAGTCCAGCCTGGAATCCTGCTTGAGTACTGGGAGAAGTACCTTTCTAGGATAACTTTTCTATCAGTATGGCTGCTGCTGTCCTGCAGCAGCACCAGGACTGCTGGTGCCTTTTGAAGTCCCAGTCTTGTTCTCTACCTGCTTTCCAGGTGAATATGTACATATTTTCAAAGAGTAAGTTGAAAAATAATGATGAAAAATACTAAGTTTCTCAGATGAACTTTAAATAGGCTTCAGTTTGACCACTGTGTTTTTATATGACACTGATAGTAGCATCTTTTTCTTCTCTCACAGCCCCACTGGCACAGCTAAATCACTAAAAGGATGAAACAGTTCTTTGTTGTCCTGTGTGGCAGCGGGCTGTGTTTTATGTAATTCTTGGCTGGGTGCTCCAGAGCCAACAAAGCTTTCTTGTGTGTAAATGGCATTGTGTGCACGGGCTGGCGAGGCCAGTGGGACAAGAGACCCAGAACCTCACAAAAGAAGAGGCACAAGTGGAGGTTAATTTCCAGAGGAAGGGAGAGCAGTGAGGAAATGGAAATGGTCAGAGGTTTGTCATGGGTCATGTCTCTGGGCATTTGGAGAAGCTGTCTCTAGTGGCTAGCTCAGGAGGAAAACAGGGCCTGAGCGATGTCTGGGTAATGTCCAGAAAGCTCTGCAGAGCTTTAGGCTGCTCTCTTTGCTCCTCTACTGCTGTGTGGAAAGATGGCCCAGTCAGCCCCTGCCCTGTCACCATAGGCTGCACAGCTGAGCCACCCCAGCAGTGCCCTCCTGACTGGGCTGGGGACATGGTGTGTCCCTGGGAGATGTCCCAGCTGGAAACCCCAAGGGGGTCTGTGTTGCAGGAGTGCCTGTCCTGCCATCTGAAGCATGTGCTCTTCAGTTCCCAGAAGTTCTTGAGTCAGTCTGTGGTGATGCAGACAGTGTCTCTTGGTCTTGGTCTTAAGAACTAAAGGGGAGCTAAAGGCTCTAGCTTTTTTCCCCATCCCAAAATGAATTAAAATGCAGATTAATCCTGCTGGGACACTCCAGTCATTGTGGGGGAGCAAACTGTAAATAGGATATTTCAGTCTCATGACCAGTGACAGGACTCGAGGGAACAGCATGAAGCTGAGTCAGGGGAGGTTTAGATTGATATCAGAAAAAGGCTTTTCACCCAGAGGGTGGTTGAGCACTGGAACAGGCTCCCCAGGGAAGTGGTCACAGCATCAAACCTGTTTGAGCTCAAGAAGCATTTGGGCAACACTCTCAGGGACAGGGTGGGATTGTTGGGGTGTCCTGTGCAGGACTAGGAATTGTACTCATGATCCTCATGGGGCCCTTCAAACTCAGCATATTCTATGATTCCTCTGCCTATGTTACTTTTTTGTGTGGTTGTTTCTTCTTTCAAGAAACAGTCCTTTAGCATTTCCCGTGCTGGTGTTCCCTTCCATCTCTAGATAAGCTGAAGAGTGTGAAGAGGCTGATGTCCACCAAAGTGCTATGTCTGGAGTTTATACTGCTCCAATTGCAGTATTTCTTAAGGCAGGAAAAATAACCTGCCTTAGACGGTTAAAGAGGAAAATACCCTAAGAAATCCAGTGTGGATGAAGTTATGTTGGCTGCATGTGTGCTGCTTCTTTAAAAGACTATGTTATTTAAAATTACACTGTATCAAGTGACATTTGTTCCAAAGTAAATTCTATACAAAGCCTTTTTTGTTGGATTATGAAGGGAATTCATCATACACTTTATGTTAGAATATAAAATCAAATTGCAATCCACAGCTCTTGAGTGCTGCTGTCATGTCCTGTATATGTAAGAGTTGATTGTAATTTGTTGTGGTGTGGTGGAAGGAGCTGTATGGCTGCAATCTGGGTCTGGCATACATTAGCCTGAGACGTAGCATTATTTGCTTGGAATTTTGGTGAGGGTTGGTCTGGGTATAAATGGAAAAGGAGCTGCATTGGAAAAACACCTGCTAATATCTGGAATTGTGCTCAAATCTCCTAGAGATGTGAATACTGCTGTCATGGAGCTGCTGATCATGGCCTATGCACTGAAGACTTCCTGTGCCAGGAACATCATTGGGGTCATCCCTTACTTCCCCTACAGCAAACAGAGCAAAATGAGGAAGAGGGGCTCCATAGTCTGCAAGCTGCTGGCTTCCATGCTTGCCAAGGCAGGTGAGTGTCCCAGGGAGCAGCAGCACGGCAGCCTTGGTGCTGCTGGGCATCCCACAGGTCATCTCTTCTGTTTTCCTCTTTGGTGTGGGGATGTTGCTGAGATCCACATTGGGGGAATTAATTTTCTTCGGCTTTCTTGTGTTTCTTTGTAACTTGCACCTAGGGAAGTGGCCTAGAAATGTTATAGTGAAATACAGTGTCAGCCCAGTGCTGTGGCATCACATGCCTGTTTCTCATTCTGTCTGTGGAACTTTGTGTTAATCTGTTGATGATTATTTTATGACATGGCATAATGGTCTGAGTAATAGCTAAAACAGACTGGAAAATGGAGGTGTTTAAAGAACTCCAGCCATGTGGGAATATTTTCAATAAATTGTTGTCTTTTTTCCCCCTTAGGTTTAACACACATTATCACTATGGACCTTCATCAAAAAGAAATCCAAGGCTTCTTCAGCTTTCCAGTAGACAACCTGAGAGCATCCCCTTTCTTGCTTCAGTATATACAGGAAGAAGTGAGGTTACTCTAGTTCTATGTATATCAACTTGTCTGAACTCATTTTAATGTGATGGCAGCATTGGGCCTCTGCTTAAGTAGGGGTGGTGGTGTCAGTTTAGGTCAATCCTTCTGTTAATGAATTCTTTCTCAGGGGGTGCGTGTTTCATGGAAAGATGTTACACTTCTCTGATTGGATAGAAACTGAACTGCAGCACAAGCAGGAGAGGAGCTTGCTCTCTGTGGAGTTAGTGCCATTTGAGAGATGCTATTTGTGCTCCTGTCTCTAATCACCTCTGAAATCCTGTTAAACTTCTTCCCTTCTCCCTGTGTGCTGTGCTGGATTTCTGATTGCTCTGAATTATTGATAGACTTTGTCTTGGGCTGAGTGCAGGAGTGCTGAGCATAGCAGGGCTGGGAGCAGGGCACAGAGGTTTTATTCTCCATGTGCAAAAGATGATGATTTGTTCCCATGTGGTGAGAGCAAGGCTTCCCCATATGGGGAGGGTTAAACATAGTGAACATTCCCACCTTTGCAGAACACACAAATACTGGTGTTGGGAGCAAGTGCAGTTGCCTCTCTAGTTTCTTGTCACAGAATGAAAATTTGGTTCTGGGGAGGAGGATGGGTGAAATTATTCAGCCATGTATCAGACCAGTTATTCCCTAGCAAGAAGGTTTGTTTTTTTTAATTAATTAACTTTTTATCACATCCAGATTCCAGATTACAGAAACGCAGTTATTGTAGCCAAATCTCCTGGTGCTGCTAAAAGGTAAATGGATGCTTTGCTAGCTGGTTAAAAGTTACTTGGAAAATACCTGAGCTGGTGGAAGATATACCAGGGAAAGTATTGGGAGGGTGGCAGATGGATTGACAATCTGGTCATAATTCTTTTGTGGCTGGAAATGGGATGGATGTGGTGCAGAGAGACAGCTCAACTTTGTATTCCCACCCCTATGGGCGTAAACTCTGGCAGTCTCACTGAAATGGGGTCAGAGCTGGAGTTGCAGCAGTGCCTGACCATCTCAGAAAGATTTCCAGTGTGAAGGAACACAGGAGAGCCTGTGGTGGAGCCAAGGGGTAGAGTGGGCTTTGGGCTATTAATGAGGAATGAAGAGTCACTTCCAGTGAGGTTTCTCACAGAGAAACAGCCACAGAGGTGCAGCCTTTGCTTGCTGTTGGTGTGGGAGAACTTGCTGTAGTGGGCTGTGAAGCTGCATCAGCCCAGCCCCTTCCTGAGAGGCAGTTTTTGTCTTGCAGGGCTCAGTCTTACGCTGAGAGGCTGCGGCTGGGGCTGGCAGTGATCCATGGCGAGGCTCAGTGCACGGAGCAGGACATGGATGATGGGCGTCACTCCCCTCCGATGCTCAAAAATGCAACTGTGCATCCTGGCCTGGAGCTGCCATGTAAGATCAAGCTTCTCTGCTTACCTTTGGGGGGAAAAAAGAGGGAAAAGTTTGGTGGGAAATTTCCGTTGGTTTATCCGTGTGGGTGTAACCAATCTAAAGGCAGTTAGACCAGTGGAATTTTTTTCGTGGAAAGGTGATCAGTGAGTTGTGGGAAAATCACAGGGAAAGGTTTTGATTGAACTCCTTCTGGCCATGCACAGCATCAATATTTTCTCCTTGGCTGTGCCTGTTCCATAGTGTTAGACTGACAAACCTTTGATAAAGGTGTTGCCTTTACAGTGTTCAGCAACAGAATTCACTGAGCTGATGAAACAAGAGACATGTAAAAGTGTAAGTAATGAGATAACAACCACTGAGACAGGCTGTTGGCTCCATTGGGGAGGGAAGGGCTGGTCTTTGTCTTCCCTTCTCTGCAGCCATTGTTACTACTGGAAATTTTCTTCACCTTGGCACCCAGATGATCATATTCCAGTGTCTGTTTTGTTGAGGTTTATGTGGCTGGGGTGAATAGGTTTTCCAAGTGCATTGTTGATCTGCTTCTGGAGCTCTTGCCATTGATTTGGTAGCAGAGAGCAAAACAAAAAGAGGAAACCTGTGTTCTGGGAAATGCCATCCTCAGGATTGCTTGTATTCCTGCAGCAGTCAAATTACAACAGTGCAATCAAAATCCAGCTCCCTTTTGAGAGGATTTTAGCTTTCTAGGCAGGTGGTGGTAGGACAGAAATTGGGAGCAGGAAGGTGGCTGGGAAGTCCCCATGGGAAGGGCTGTGTGCTGCTGTGTGTGGCAACACCAGCAGTGGTTTGGGCTACTGATAATCATCTAATCTTTGGAAATTTAGGGAGAACATCCAACCAGTTTGTGGGCAGCTTGTGGAGGGCAGGCAAGTAAGACTGCAGGCATTTTACATCACCCCAGTCGTGTCTCACTGGAATACAATCAGTTAAGCAGTGCTTTTGTTGCTGGTGAAACTCCTCTTGGGCCTTGGGGGGCAGGTGGGGTTTGGCAGTGAAGTTTGGTACTTTATTGTTCTCCTCCTGACAAGGGGGTTTTTTTCATGCCTGTCCAAAAAAGCAGGAATTTGCATGGTTATTCTTCACTTTCTCCTTCCCCTCCTATTCTGGAGGATGCTATCCTCAGAATATCAGTAGCTGACATTTGTCTGCTACGGAGGAATTGGTGTGATTGTATTTTTATTTCCAGCCATGTCATTTCAAAGAAGCTCAGCTGTGGAAGGTTGTCTGCTGGAGAACCCTGTAAATGGCTGTTCATACAGAAATGTGCCCTTGTCCAGTTTAGTTATGAATCCAATGGAAACTTGTTTTCAGTCCTCAGCTATCCAGCACAAACTAATCTGCTGTGTATCACCACTGTCTTATTTTATCTCCTGCTGCACAAACTCAACACTTGCCCAATGACCTTACATCCCAGCATGTCCAAGGCACAGTGTAAAACAGTTGAGCTGTGGCTTGGCAGTTCTCTGTCATGGGGTGGATTGTGGGGCAGACTTGTCCAAAACTCTCAGTAGAAGTTGCTTTTCTCTGCAATTTTCTAACCTGAGAGATATCTGGTTTTGAATGAGCTGGGTTCTGGAGGTGCAGAATTCTGAGATTATCCCTATCTAAAAGCAGTCTGTGCATTCTGGCTGTGTCACAGTCTCTGCTAGACAGAGGTGAAAGTGCAGCTGGGATGGCAATGCTGCAAGTGTCTGTGCTGACCCTCTCTGCTGTGCCTCATTTCTTGTCCAATTCAGTCATTTAAAAAGCATCTTCCCACCTCAAATGTCACATAATTCCAAACCCTCATTTGGCTACTCCCTTCCTGGTGGTGACAGCTCTGAGGGCAATCGGCTGTGTGGTTGATTGTGAAAGGTCAGACACGTGCTGCTGCTCAGAACTGGGTGTTCTTGCACCAAAACTGTCCCCAAACACTCTGACTGTCAAAACAGAAGAGGTCTGTGAGTCTGCCTGGCTCAGCAACCAAACCTGAGCCTGGCAGGTACAAGGGGTTGTGGGTGTTCCTGGGAAGTGGCTGAGACTTCTTATGGAGCTCTGGGCTACAACCAGATCAGTGTGGAGAGTCCCAGCCTTGGCAACTGAAGCTCCAGGCAGTTGTGTTAGACCAGGAGAGGGGTGAAAGCTGTGTTGGGGAGCAGCCCCAGAGCCCATAGCAATGGCTGGTGCTTTGTGCCATTCTTTGTGCCACGGGCTTCCCGGTGAATTGGCCGGGCTCCTGCGTCCTGGCACGCACCTTCTCCCCCTGTTCTAGCAGGGATCATGTGCCTCTAATTAATGAGTGCTAGGCAGTGTAATGGCTTATTTATTGTCCTGTGAGCGTGGCCTGTTGTGATATTCTGATTGTAGGGAGCCACAACAGAAAAATGCCAGAGGCACTTGTAATGTTTTCAAATGCTGCGCTAGAGCGGCAGCAAGAGCCCACATCACTGCAGCCCCTGAAACCAGAGCCTTGGAGACAGGACAGCACTCCAAGGTTATTCCCTTTGATTGTGTGCTTTTGTGTCTCAGAGCTTGCAGCTGGCTCAGGGCTGTGCCTTAACTAATGCATGGGGACTCTTTGCATGTTTCCTCGAGAAAAAGAGTCGAGCATCATGTGTTAAATCATTTCAGTGGCTTTGGAATTCAGTACCTTATACAGAGAGCTAATGGTCTGCTTGAATCCCAGAGCCCAGCAGACTGCCACAAAGGGAGTTTGGGGGAAAAACTGGAGTGACCATGGGTCTGTTCCTACTTCCCTACCCCTATCTTGCCTGTGTTTAGGCTGGGCACAGGGGTGTTTTCTGTCCTTCCAAGGTTCTCTCTACACAAAACAGTTCATTCTTGAGCAGCCTTTTGCTCCCAGGCTCTGTTGTAAATGCAGCAATATATTTCTTGGTGATTGTCACTTTAATTTGCACTGTCAGCTCCAAACAGAATTTATTTTAGTATTTCTTAACCTGGTTTTGACCACTTAATCAAAGCAACATGTTTACACACCTGGGAATGTTCTTTCTTAGTGCCAGTGATTCTGCCTTTAACATGTGGTACTTATGTGGATATTATGCACATCTGAATGAAAGTGTTCTTTGATATTCTTGTTTTATAAAAAAATGGTGGTTGGTCTAGTTTTTTCTCTTCTATTTTTCCCCCTCAGAAGCTACAGATACCACAAGCATCTTTTCTTACTTTCCAGAAAAAGTCAGCAACTCTTTAAACCAAACTTGTACATGATCCAAGGGGTTACACCATGCAAAAGTACCACCATGGCTTATTTCTGTTACCCTTTTCTGTCTACAAACATAGAGGGTTTGTGTCTGGGAGGAAAATATTCTTTTATTATTTGAATCATTTTTCAAGGCACCTCCTCATAGCAGTTCTGACTTGCACATCTTGATATGTTCAAAGATTTTGAAGAAGAAACTGGCTGCACTAACCCTTGTGTAGACTCTCATCACCTTGGAGCAGTTGAGATTTGATGTGGTTGTGGGTAGATCTTTGGCTTGCAATTTTTTTTTCTTTTTTTTGCAGAGAAAATTGAACAAGGAAAAGGGAGAACATCTCTTTAAGATCCGGGTAGGTCGACACGTTGCCTACCATTCTTTAAAAATAAACCAAAATTGAAATACAGCTTTTAAAAAAGAGACAGAGATGCAAAGCACTGCTAATGTTGCTGGTTGCCATGTTAGCCTTTAAGCATAGCAAGGAATGTGTCTGCTTCCTTCATAGAGTAGAAGGATACTGATTTGCCAAAACTCCATATCTCTGTGAGTAAAACAGTGCTGAATTTCAGCTCCCCAGGCCTGTTCACCATTTGTGTAGAAAGGTTTCCCCTGACCTGGCTGTTGTAAACAGAGATGGCACTCATCAGTGGATACACACGGAGGCTGGGATGGCAGCCAGGTGGAATCCTTTTCATACTTCACAGCCCCCACCAGGAGCTCTATTACTGTCCAGACTAGATAGTAAACTCATAACTAATCTGAGCAGGTCAGTAGAGCCTGTAACTGAAATTTATGATCTGCTTATCTCTCGTGGTGCTTAATCTTCGCTTATTACAAATAATCTTCCTTCTCATAAGAATATTTTTCCTTCAGGATTTAGACGTGACTTTGCATTTGATAGGAGACTCAGAAATAACCATGCAAGGGAGGCTGAGGAATCTGTGCCATGAAGAGCTGTTGATAAACTCTTCAGTCCAAGGTAGTTGTGACTTTAACTGCAAAACCTGGCAATGAGTGGTGGGACTTTGGGCAAAACAGAATTACTGGACACCTTTCTTACAGTTTTGGTAGGTTTATGGGAAACCAGCCTGTGGAGTAGGTCATGGATGTGAAGAACAGCCCTACACAAGAATCTTCAAAATTGTGGTCCTTATAATTGCTTTCATCATGTCCCTCAGTGTGAGTCATTCACCCAGCTGTGTTTGCACTCTAAGCATTCCCAGGCACTGATGATATATGGGAACAGTACTGGATCATCCTGCTATGCAGGACGGAGAGTTTAATGTAAGACTTTTTTGGTGAGGAGAGCAGAGATGAATATTTAGACAGGCTTTTTGGTGGGCAATGGCTTGTGTGCTCCTGCTTCTCAGGTACTATATTGAAGTGGATTATCCTAAAAGAGAAAAATCTTGCTGTGTCTGAACTCCTTGAGGCACTTGAGAAGCCTCTGGCCAGAAGCCTGGCAAGACCTGATCTTACAAAAGGAGAGGCACCAAGTGCCTTGGTAGGACACTTTGCACTCATTGTGGAGAGTATAAAATAGGGGTGTGGGGTGTGGAGGTGGGCCAGGTAAATGTTACAAAATGCTGGAGGTGCCTCTTGGCTTCAGTGGTTAGATCAGCCCAGATTGTCACCTTTTGATACATCTGCTCACCACCATGTCCTTTCCATGCTGGAAGTTTTTGTACCAGCACCCCATGGCAAGTGAGAGGTTTGGCAGATGGACAGCAAGTCCCTGGCCTGCCCTGGAGGTTGGTTGCTGTTTGGTGTCAGCCTTCAGGCTGTGTTTCATCTGGACACTCTCAGTGCACCTTAGTTCAGATCTCCGGTATTTTTATGATGCTGCTGGAATTTTGGCAGGATGTGGTTTTGCATGAACCCTGTCAGTGCAAAAGTAGTGTCAGGAGGGAGTGGAACTTTATTGCCCAGTACATCTCTTCACTGTGTGCCAGGTAGCACAGCTTGTCAGTGTATCTTTTGATTGAATTGCTGGTTGCACTGAGCTTGTTGAACTGAGTTTCAACTGGATTTTGTCCTACTCTTTCCATTAATCCACTTAAAAAAATAATCAGCAAATTTGCTTCTGCAAACTTCCTTAAGCTTTCTTTGCCTGAGCAGGTGGTATTAAGGTTCTTACACCATCTCAAAGACCCCTCTGTGTTTGATGATGTGAGAAAGCAAATAAGCTGCAGTGCAAGTCTCTGATCCTACAGATAATTTACTGAGTCGAGGAGGTGAAAAGTTGCACCTTATAAAGCACCTGCCCTTTGAGAGGTGCTGCTTGGAAAAGCCCATTTGTTGTTCCCAGTCATGGAATGGTCCCTTTTTCAAGTCCTGTGCTGGAGCGCAGAGACGGTCACTGATATTGTCCATAAACCAGGTGCTGCTTTGTAATCTCCTTGCACAGGGTCTGTTAGAGAGCTGGAATTGCTTTCTGTTTCTGAGGTCAGTACAAAATCCCCACAGAAACAGAATTTCCTCTTTATGCAGCAGTGCTGTTCATTTGAGGAGAAAAATAATGGTTAAATTAGGGTTTCTCACTTAGGTGGGTGTAAATCCTCACTTAGGATCACGTAAAGCACATCTGTGTCTGCATCAATGTAAGATGTTTAATGGTTCAGCCTCTTGTGTGGTGGAACTGTTGGGGTTTCACTCAAGCCTGACTCACCTGGAGTCTTTTTTTCCCTTCTTCTTTAGTGATGATGGCCAAGGAGAAACCGCCAATAACTGTGGTTGGAGACGTTGGAGGAAGAATTGCCATCATTGTGGTATGAGTGTGAGGGGAGCAGGTGGGGGGTGGCTTCCTCACAGCATCTTTGCTTCAGCTGCTCTATCCCTGAGGGTCAGAGGGATGGCTGGTATAGGAGTGGGAATGTAGGAATGTGTTTTTTAGACACTCTTTTCTCCAGTAGTGCTGGTGGCTTTGGTTATTTCAACTTCCTGTTGAAAACCATTTGCAGTTTTCAGCTCTTTAAGCCCTAAAATGTCCTTGCTCCCTTGATTCTAAGTGTCAGATGTGTGCAAGTAATGAATAAATCCAGGGCACACAGGGAAAACTCCTGAAGTGTTAAAAAACCACAAACAAAAAACTTGCCAAGCCTCTCTTACTTGCTATGCCATGCTGCAGTGTAAGTAATCAACATGCAGCTCCTACCCCATGAAAAAATAAGCCTTGCTGATGGTAAACTGCGAGTGCATGTGCAGGGGCTAATTTGTTTCCAAGACACAACGTTTGTTCTCCACACTAGCAAAAGGGTCATTAAACCAGGGAAATAGCATTCACAGATTAGTCATGCACGTGGCTGTCCTCATCAGCAGCTGAAGTAGACAGGGATTCTATTTTTCATCTGTGTGCATGGCCATATCTGCAGTACCCTGCAGATCCACTCCTGTCCTGCAGGCTCTGTAAACTACTGGTTTTGATGTTATTTCTGTTTCTGCTCAGGATGACATCATCGATGACGTGGAAAGCTTTGTAGCTGCTGCAGAGATCCTGAAAGAGCGTGGAGCCTACAAGATTTTTGTGATGGCTACTCATGGGCTCCTGTCAGCAGATGCCCCCCGTCTCATAGAGGAATCCTCCATTGATGAGGTGAGTCTGATCTCCAGACTGCAGAGTGGGGGCTGGCACCAAAACTCAAAAATTGATGTCCTTCCCATGGCACATAGCTCATGTCTGGAATTACTCATTTAATCAGGTGCTTTCAGTTAGCTGGTTCTTCACTAGAACAAAAAAAAAAGTGTGTGTGATTAATACTTGCTCAGATCAGATCTGCTTCCCTGAGTGTGTTTTCTCCCTAAAAAAAAATATTAGTCATCCCCAGCTGGGGCTGTGTGGCTGCCATCTCACTGTGCAGCCCCTCTCTCCCAGCTGGTCAGGGGCTGCTGGTACATGAAGAGGACAGGATTTCAAACCTTAGTAATAGATCCTGTGATCTGAGTGGATCCATCAGCCTGTTGGAGAGTACTGGTTATGCTGATCCCCGTCAACAGACTGTCATAGAGAGGAGACCATTTATTTTAATCTTTTTTCCTGATATGCAAGGATTTCTCCTGCTGAGCTGTGAAACAGCAGTACACACCCCTCCTGAAGTCAGTCCAGGGTGGCTGCTCAGGGAGGGTGATTGTTCCAGCAGCACAACTTCCTTTCCTTTCTGGCCCTCCGTAGGTGGTAGTGACCAACACTGTTCCTCACGAGGTGCAGAAGCTGCAGTGCCCCAAGATAAAGACTGTGGATATCAGTTTGATCCTCTCAGAAGCCATCCGGCGAATCCACAACGGCGAGTCCATGGCCTATCTCTTCCGCAACATCACTGTCGATGACTAGACCTGAGCCTGCCCCTGTCCTGGATTCCACAAGAGGAGGAAACCTGCATGGAAAGGCAATACCATAAAACATAGGCATAACACAGCTGTTTATTTTGTAGGAGTGTTGAGGTTTTCAGGGTCTTGAGCCATGAGATCTAATAGAAAAAAGTCAACCTGACCAGCACTTTACAAGTGAATAGAAGGGGCTACTGGCAGTGAGGGGGGAATACAGCTTAATTAAGAGAGATGGAGAAATGAGGTGGTGTGGAATTTTTAAGTTCCTTTAATGATTTTTTTCTTTTTTTTAGTGTGTTATCTCTTGCCCTGTAGGGGCGGAAAGAAAAGCTAAACAGAAGTAGCTGTCAGCTTGTGAGAAGGGAACAGAGACTGCTCATTGCTGTGTGGGCAGCGAGAGCAGCCTTTGGGGTTCTTTCTGCCCGTGTCTCACCCCAGAGCAAGGAAGGGAACGTTCAGGCTGTGCTGCTGGCAGAGCTGAGCCAACAGCAGCTCCGTGCCAGCTCAGTGGCCTCTCCTCTCCTGCACAGCAGAGCAGGGACTTTCATCAAAACTAAGTTAGCGGAACATCCCGAAAGGACAGCTTAGGGCAACCCATTGGCTGCTCCCATCCCTGGGTCAGGGAGCTGGGAACAGGCTCACATGTGTGTCCCAGCAGAGCTAGTTAATGTGTTGGCTTTTTCATTTTGCGAGCTTTGGATCATTATTGCTCTTCAGTGACAAGTCATGTGAGGGTCTTGATCCTCACTGGGACACTTGTCTGCACTGCAAAACCAGGCACGATTTTTGGAGTTGCCTGGGGCTGAGTTTGTGGCAGTCTTGTGGGGAAGGGAAGTTGGAACAGTGTCTGCTTCTAATGCAGCTGTGCTCTCTGAAACACTAACACTGAATCTGCAATAAAAATTATAAGATTTTTCAGCTTTGGTGCTTCCTATGAATCCTGTGCCCTCTGAAGAGCTGCTGTGTCTATTCAGTAGAGCTGTTGCTGTAACAAGGCTCACTTGGCAGCTTGTAGCCTTCTTCCATGGGGAAGTAGGACTGGCTGATCACTCCTTTCTTGAGTGATACTAATTTTTGGGTGGAGGGGACACTTGAGGAAACAGCATAAGATGCATGTGGAGGGCTTTGTCTCCAGGATGATGTAAGGATAAACTCCCAAACTGATCTTTCCCCTTGATGAGACAAACACACTCCAGAAAAATCTACACCACTAGTCTGCTGATGTGAGGAACAAATAAAAGCTGCTGGAAGCAGTTGCTTCAACAGCACAGGAAATGTTTAGTTGTTTCATTTTGGTTATCCTTATTCTACACCCTTCTATTGCACTCCAACATCTAAAATGCCAAGGGGCCAGCAGTGACTGAGCAGGACAAGCCTTGAATACCAGGCAAACAAACAGACCTCGGCATGGAGTGCTTGGACCACCTTCAGTACCCAGCATGGTTTGAACCTCCACACCAAATTCCATGAGGGATGTGCAGAAATGGATAAGGGATCAAAGCTGTTGATGGGTTTTCCTGCATTTTCAAAGTACCACAGACAAATCTCAGCTGTACTCTGTGACCACAGCCCGGCTCCTCGGCCTGGAGGGGTAACATAATGCTGTACTGCAAATATTGAACAGATCATCTGGAGCTGTGGAGTCCTTGCAGATGTCTGTGTCCCCTTTCTTCTGAGCCAGTGCTGGACAATGTTCTTTATCCTGGAAGGCAGTGTTAAAAGTGTGGGCAGTATTGCTGTTCTCTCCCCTTCAAAGTGCTTGCCAGACCTGCCAGGAGCAAGGTTGGAGCTCATTGAGAGTTGTTGCCTGATTCAGGCTTGCTTGTGCTGGGTTGTATTTGAGTACAAACCATGGAGTCACAGCACCACTGAGCAGAGGGTTGTGCCTGTGTGCCCTGGGCCATTGTTGTGAGTGAATGTTTTAATGCTTAAAGAACCACCAGCACAGGTACCAGCAAAAGCAGGTTTAGTATAGAAGTGAAAGTTCCACACAGTTGTTGCCAAGGTTCACTCTACTACTTACTATGTGATAAGAGCAAACTAGAATCTAAAACAAATCAATCCAAACCCAAAATCAATCCAAAAATTATCTACATTGAGGCTGGGGAGGGGGGAAGGGTAAGGGTAGGAAAGGGCAAGGGTAAAAAGGAAACACAAGATGAGTCACGAGGTTCAGAGTAGACCTCCTTGCAAAACTGAGCCCCAGACTTGACCAACAGTTCAGGCCCAAAGGTTTAACAGCACTTAACAGCTGTTAAGCTATTGCTTATGCTGAAGTGAAACAATTTAACAGTTTCATATAGCATTTACTTAAAAATCTAAAGTACTTAAGAATCTAGCAGAGCAAGGTCCATGGTATATTTGCTATAGTGCATTCCCACTCACACAGACCTGAAGGAGCCTGTACAAGGTATCTCTGAAAAATTCCCCTCGAGCTCCTGGAAATACATCTAATGTCTTTGCATCTTCTCAACAGACAAAGAGTTGAGCCTCGAGGAATGGTCATAATTGCTTTCCATCCTGGCCCCAGTTCAGGTCAGCAGCTTTCTTTGAAAGTTTGATAACAAAAATGTTGTTCCGCATGGGTTGTTATTCAGGTAAGAAAAATAATTTTCCAAGGCTGTTTGTTAAAACTCAGGAGCTTGTTAGACAGCACAAATTCCTGGGAGCAGACAGTGTTTCTGATAAGATTAAGAGTTGCTCAGCCCAGGTGTTGTTCTCAAGGCCAAGGCCTAACAAGCATTTCTCAGATCATAGTGCAGCTCAAGAGGGAGGGGGGGAGGCACCACCAGAATCCACCTCGTGACTAAAGGCAGCTTCTCTTGCTCCACAGAGTGGGCATGTGGTCACCTCTTGCCTCTGTACCTATAAACAGGGATTTATTATGTCCAACTTAAAAATTGTGAGAATGTTTTGATCAGGTTAGCTAAATACTGTGATTTTTAAGACTGTTGAATGTGAGGGAACTGTATTATGTATGCAAGGACATCTGTGGGACAGTGTTACTTGTGCAGCTAATCTAAACACTCCAACATATGGAACACTACAGTACATTAAACATAAAATGACAGAAATCAGCAAAATTACAAGCAGATGCAGCGTTAGATCTGGAATTCCTGTTGGAGTGGGTGACCACCCAAACACAGTCCCACCAGTGATATTCTCCATTTCTCATCACATGATGTATCTCTTCTGTATTTGATGAATAGTGATTAGAGCTCTGTGTCCATTGCTTCAGACACCTTCCAGCAGTCAACACAGCTCGTGCTGCAGTAATTTTTCCACCAGTGCAAGGTTCATTCCAGTGGGGGTGAGCAGGAAATCTTGCTGGGATGTGTAGGTAGATTGTAGCAATTCATGGGTTGTGACAGAACTGAATAGTTAAAGTCGCATCCTCTAATTTTGGAGAAAACTACAAACCCAAATGTTTGAGTGATGGCTTATTTCTATAATGATGTGGTCTCTGTGGAATCACAAGTAGTTCTTACTGTTCCCAATGTATGTAAGTACAGTTTCAAGCATTTCAGCAGGACGTATTTCAAAATGACAAACATTTTGTTTAGTGCCAAAACAAATGTCTTGAGCATTAGTGGTGTTACTTTCACAAATAAATCCCTGCAGTTCCTGTACAGTACACACATCATCAGTGACAGCCATTTGTTCCCATTTTGTTGTATTGGAAATAATTCCATGGTGACTTAACCCCAGTGCAATGGTTGGGTATATGGAGTTTACCAAAGAACTGTGTATTGTTAAAGCAAAAGCTGTGGCTTTACTGCTGGTAGGGTCAGAAGTGAAGTTAACTAGATGCCACCTAGATGCCAAGGTTGAAATTCTCATTAAAATTTGTTTGCAATATCCTTGATTACCTTTTACATTTCAGTGGTCAAGGTAGCTCCACAGCTTTCCCTTACAGTTGCTGCTGCAGTAAATTGTCTCCACCACTGAGCTGTAGGCAGGGAGACGTGCAGGCTCCAGAATGAGGAGGAGAGCAAAGAGGAAGGAGCCTGCTGGCTGTGCCCATCTTGCTCTATCTCCTGCCACCACCTCCCAGCTGGGATGCTTGGACACCTGGGCCTGTGGGATCTGCCTGCCCAGGAGAGCAGGGAACCACTGCAGGGAATTGTGAGAGGCCCCTGTGGTTCCCACCCCATCAGACACGGAGAAGATAAGGAAGAAGGTGGAAGCCAGGGAAAGAGACATCACCAAGGCAAAAGCTCTCCCAGCCCCTCTGGGTGCTCCCCCTGAGCCACTCCCTCCTTTGGGGTCTGCATCCCTCGTGCTTTTGGGGAGTTGCTGCCCCTTCTTGGCTGCTGAGGATGTGCTGAAGGCCAAGCCTTGCCCACAGTGCCGTGTGCCAGCCTGGCCGGGCCCTGTGCTGCCCCTGGCTCTGCAGACCATGGTGGGGGCAAAGGCCCTGGGCCCCAGGGACCCTGCCCTGGAGCTCTCCCTGCCATCCCCCTCTCTCAGGCCAGGGCTCTGGGCCAGGAGATCTGCAAGGAGATCAACGACGTGAAGGCAGAGCACATGGCAGAGAACATCGGGACCATCCAGGAGTCCCTTGACTTGGTGAGCTGCCACTGGTGCCCCCTGGAGCTGCCCCTCACTGCTCTGCTGCTTCTGCCCTGCAGCCCCTGGAGGCTCCCAGTGTGAAGGGCACCAGGAAGGAAGAGTGGGAAGGGTGTCCCAAGAGTGGGATGTGGGAGCTCATCCCAACCCACCTGGACCCTGCACGTTTAAAAGGGAATTTCTAGCTGATGGTTTTTGTAAGGATTTGCCTGATGTATCACTCTGGTTCAAAGATTTTTCCCAGTGTCCTTTACTTTCTAAAGTCCTTTACTTCCTAGGCTTGTCTGGAGGCTCGTGTTTATCTGCTTTTCCCTGCTTGTATGGCTCTTTGCTTTGGAGCAAGGGGTTGAAAATCAGTGTATTGATGGGGTTAGCAGCAGCTTTCCACCATTCCCTCGTCTAAGGCAGAAGGGAAACTCTCATGCTTTTGAGACCTCAGAAATTAATGACTGGAGGTGCTTCCTCTCTGGGGCTGGTCTCCTCCTGGAGTGTTCTGGAATGCTCCAGAGGATCACCTCTCCACAGGGCACAACTCTCCTGGGCAGGCTCAACTCACCCTGCGAGTGGCTCCTGGGGCAGCACCTGCCCAACGTGAGCCGTCCTTGGAGTCATTTTGGGGCTGAAAGTAGAGGCTGGAGGTGTCATGGCACATGGTCCCTGCAGGTCCTATCGGTTGCTGGAACCAGGACATCAGCAGCAGCAGGGAACATCAGCAGCAGCAATGGGGACATTCCACATAGGGCTGAGCCATTGCTATGTAACAATGGGCACTCGTTGCCAGGGCAGGGGGACACTGTAAAGAGGGACACAAGTGGCACGGGCTCCAAAAAAGGAGGAGACCGAAGAGGAAGGAGCCTGCTGGCTGTGCACCTCTTCCTCTTCCTTCTCCTCCTTCTGCCACCTCCTATGACCTCCCACCCTACCTGCTCCTCTCCAGAGCAATAGCACAAGAAACTCCTGTTCCTGGCAGTTCTGTGCCTTTGGACAGGTCAGCAGCAATGGCAACGCTCACTCTGGGCCAGATGCTGGATATTGCCCTTGGGTCAGCAAGAGCTGGAGTCGTCGAGTTTGAGCAACTGCACAACCTCCTGAATGGGATGCTTTTGCACCTGGGCCTGCGGGATCTGGCTGTCCAGGAGAATGGTGAACCACTGGAGGGGGCTGAGGAAAGCCCTTTTGCTTTCCTTAAGGAGTTAAAGGAGAGAGTGGAAGCCAATGAAAAAGAAATCGCCGAGGTAGAGGCTCTTCCCAGCCCCAGGTGCTCCCCCCAAGCCACTCCCTCCTCTGGGGTCTGAACCCCCTCATGCTGCTGGGGAGCTGCTGCTGAGGATGTGCTGAAGGCCAAGCACTGCCCAGGCCAGGCCCTGGACTGCTCCTGGCTCTGTGCAGACCACGGTGGGTGCAGAGGGCCTGGGCCAGGGGCTCTGCCTGGGCTCACCCCACCATCCCCCTCTCCTAGGTGCGGGCTCTTTGCCAGCAGCTCAATGAGGACGTCAGTGTGATGAAGTTGGAGCAGTCCCGCATGGCAGAGGAAATGCAGCAGATGATGCAGAATTTTAACATGGTGAGCTGCCACTGGTGCCCTTGGGAGCTGCCCCTCCCTGCGCTGCCCTGCCAGCCCTGCCCTGCAGCCCTTGGAGGCTCCCAGCGTGAAGGGCACCACGAGGGACGAGTGGGAAGGGTGTCCTGGGAGCAGCACCTGGGCGCTCATCCCAACCCACCTGGAGCCCCCCGCTTCCCTTCTGCCAGCACTGCCCCAGGGAGGGCAGAAGGGCACCACTGCCCACAGGTCAGGCCAGTGGTAGAGGTCACTGCCTCCCTCAGACAGGGCTGCTGAGGCGTTTGTGAACTAAACAGCCATCAAGAAAAAGTAACCTGGGTCTGGGGAAGATGAGCAGACAAAGGTCCACCTGTGAAATACAGCCACAGCCACTTGGCATAGCCCTGTCCAGGATCCCTCTGTCTGGTGTCCAAGTTAATTTGCAAATGTCCCTTTTAAATCCTGCTCCTGTGTTCTGACTCCTCTCCCTGTCCTTGCCCTACTCCAGGAGAACTTACAGAACATGATGGACGAGCTCCGTAAGCAGCTGTTGGAAAGTGTCACGGTATGTCCTTGAGCACACCCAGGGACTGCTCCAGGGCAGGGTCCCCTCACATCAGGACATGGTCCCCAGAAGTTCTGGAGGAAGGGGGGTCAACGTCCTCTGGATCCCATCCTGCCCCCAGTTACACGGATGGCTCTGATGCCTTCCTTCCCAAAAAAAAGTCTGGAAAAGAGGCTGATGCTCTCCCCAGCCCCAAAGGAGGCGAGAAACATGGTGTGCTGGGACATGCTGGAGGACTTCCTGGTGGGCAGGAAAGCAAGAGAAGGAGGAGGAAGAGGAGGCCGAGGTCTGGCAGGTGGAGTGGGATCGCAGTCCCCTGCACCTCCAGCCACTGTGCACCCCAGCACCTCTGCCGAGGTTGCTCAGGACTTCTCTTCCCTGTGCATCCCACCAGGAGAAGGACCTGGCATAGGCTGAGCCGGGGCAGCTCCTCAGCTGGTCTAACATGTGCTCCCAGCTTGTTTTCTGCTCATAAAAGGGCCATGTTCAGGGTGGTGGGAGACAGAGCAGGAGCTCCTACCTCTCTGGGGCTAGGCTGCAGTGACACTGCACCACAGCCCCTCCTTGCTCAGCATCAGGCAGGACCATGGCTCCCTGCCCCCAAGTCTCTCTGGAGTAGTGGCTAGGATTGGGGGACAGCAGAGGGATGCTGTGGGACAGGTCTGGGGTGCTGAATCCTGTTGCTGGAGACAAGAATGCATTGCTGTTGTATTAGATGGCATCAGCCAGGTGTTTGCTGGTCCCCTGGGTTGGCTGTAAAAACCATGGTCATGGAGGTGCTCAAAGGGCTAAACTGCCTGGGGAGGAACATTTTGAAGTTCAACAAAGGCAAGCACAGGGTCTTGCACCTGCGGGGGAACAACCCCAGGCACCAGCACAGGCCGGGAGTGACCGGCTGGAAAAGCAGCTCTGAGGGGAAGGAGCTGGGGGTCCTGGGGACAACGAGCTGTCCATGGCCAGCCCCGTGCCCCAGGGGACGAGAAGGGCTCTGCTGTCCCGGGGTGCCTCAGGAAGAGCATTTGCAGCAGGTCAGGGGCTGGTGCTGCCCCTCTGCCCAGCCTGGTGAGGCTCCCCTGGAGCAGTGTCCAGTTCTGGGCTCCAGGGATGAGACACACGGAGCTCCTGGAGCGGGTCCTGGAGGGGCACAGAGATGAGCTGGGGACTGGAACATCTCTGTCCTGGGAAAGGCTGAGGATGCTGGGGCTGTTGAACCTCAAGAGGAGACACTGAAAGGGAACCGAGGCTGGGAGGGTGATGCTGAGCATGCAGGGGGATCTGTACCTCAGTTTCACCAGGAAGAGCTGGGCTGGGAGGCTGGCCTGGGGATCCTGAATCCAGCCTGGTGTGGTAGCCAGCTCATCCTCTCCTTCCCAATCTGCCATGAAGGAAATGATCCAGGGCGGACAAGGCTCAGATGGGAAGAAGAATCCTGGCTACAAGCGACGCGACAGGGATGACCAAGGGCTGATTGTCATCGGCAACGAAAGTACCTCTGGGCACAGCTGGGGAGGGACCCGGGGTGTGAGGGCACAGTGGGCTGGGCAGGAGGCCTGCAGACTGCTGGGTTTTCCCCCAGCCTTGTTCCCTCAGGCTCCCCTGATCCTGGGCAGCTCCCTCTGGTTTCTTCTTCCAGTTACCCTCACGGAAAGGCCCAAGACACCCTTGCCAAGGCATGGGGAGAGCCGGCCTGGCAGCCCTACGTCCGGCAAGCCCAAGATACAGGGCAGAGGGAAGGATCCTCCGGACGCAAATGGGAGCAGCCCCTCGGTCTCCTCCGGGGCAAATGACATGGGACAGAGTGACACAGGATGGAAGGGCATGGGATGGAACATGGGACAGAAGGACATGAGACGAAATGTGCAATGGAGCGACACGGGACAGAGTGACACGGGACAGAATGACATGGGACGGAATGTGGGACAGAAGGACATGAAACGAAGTGTGAGATGGAGCGACACGGGACCGGATAACGTGGGACAGGATGACATGGGACAGGATGACATGGGACAGGATGACATGGGACAGTATGACATGGGACAGAATGACATGGGACAGGTTGACATGGGACAGAATGACATGGGACAGGATAACGTGGGACAGGATGACATGGGACAGAATGACATGGGACAGAATGACATGGGACAGGATGACAGAGGACAGGATGACATAGGACAGGATGACAGAGGACAGGATGACAGAGGACAGAATGACGTGAGACAGAATGACGTGAGACAGTATGACGTGAGACAGATCAAGGATGAAGAGGTCAAGATAGTCATCTCTAAGGCAGAGGCTCTTCCCAGCTCCCTGGATAGTCCCCCTGGGACGACCAGTATGGGAGAGATTAAGGATGAAGAGATCGAGGTGAGCATCTCCAAGGTAGAGGCTCTTCCCAGCCCCTGGGTGCTCCTCCCAAGACACCCCCTCCTTTGGGGTTTTGGGGGCAAGAGCCGGGGCTGAAACACTGCTCTGCTTGCTCAGGCTCCTCCCTATGTTCAGAAAAAGAGTTCGGATGGCGGTTCCACCGCCTCGGGAAGGCATCCAAGACCCTCTTGCCCCCACACAATCCAGCGGGTACAGTCAGTACGAGGCCACCCAGGATCCCAGACCCTCTGGATCCCATCTGAGAGTGTGGCTGGGCCTAGCAGGTGGGTGCTATAGGGACAGCAATGGCTTTGGGGACAGCGCTGGCCCTGTTCCCTCTGGCTGGGCCCATGTGGTGCCCTGGCATTGTATCCATTTATCCACTGATGGAACCATGGGGATGCTGATGATGATTTCCTCCCACTGGCAGAGTGCCCGCGACATCCAGGGATGCACGGAGAACACGCACTTTAAGGATGGAGCCATTCCCAGCTGACGCTGAGCTGTAGGTGCAAAGGCTTTTGTGACAAGTTTGGGGGACAGTGGCTTGTCCCCTGGCAGGGCTGGGACACGCAGTTCCGGCGCCAGGTCATGACCTGCCCTCCTGGCAGGGCACAGGGGTGTCCAGAGTGCTGACCAAGAGAGGACACAGGGTGAGGGCTGGGTGGGATGGCAGCTGTGGGAGCCTGTGCCCTCCACCCCCCATCCCTCTGTGTCCTGGCAGCCATGAGCAGCCACCCTATTTTGGAAGTGCCAGTGGGACCAAGGTGAGCGTGTCCCATCCCACCCCAGCAAGGGCTACAGGAACCCCCACCTCTGACCTTGCCACCAGCCCAATTTCCCGTGGGACTGGGTTGTACCTGGGAGAAATTCCCATAGCAGTGGGTCTTGGGAGCTTCCCTCTGTGGATCCACCATTGTCTAGTATGAGCTGGAGCTTTATCCCAGGTGGGAACCCACAAATAGCCCATTTCCCCCATCCCATCTCCTTTATTTTGTAACCAGCCAGTGGGTTGGACTGTGCTGTGGTGGTGGAGGAGAATCCAGGCTCAGCACCCCACAATTCCCCTCAAAATGCTGGAACTCCCTGCAGTGCTGTGCCCAGCACTTGGCTCTGCCTGCACAGTCAGGGCTGTGTCCCCCAGGAGGCTGCCCAGCCCTTTTCTCCCTGTTTTAGGATGCTCCTAAAGGCACCCTCTTCCGAGTACACACCTTGTGACCCACTGGTGAAGTGGCCTAGCCGGTGAGTGGCACCAGCACCGGTGCATCGGGGGTGGGACAGGGGCAGATGGGTGCTGGCAGTGCCCTGCAGTGTCAGGGGTGGCTCGTCTGGCCCCTGTCACCCAGCCGTGGCCCCTGTCACCCTCCCCAGACGCTCTGAGTTCACCCGCTCCACGCCGCCACCTCCATCCTCCGGCTTCTCGGCGCGCCGGCCCAAAGCTCGCAGGCAGCAGCAGCCACAGGAGCAGAGGTAGGGACCTGGGGACATCCCTGGCCCCTGGGGAGCCCTGTCCCAGCAAGGAGAGCTCTTCCCTGGGTGGGGTGGAAGGGTGCCCAGGCAGAGAGGAGCTGCAGAGGGTGGCTGGGCTTGCCCCAGGTCAGAGGGGTTTACAGCCCCCCATGCTGTCCTGTCAAGGCTGAAGCCACATGTGATGAGTTGAGTCTGGTGTCAGCCTGAGCTCAGGCTTGGTGGGGACTTCCTGTGAAGGAGTTCCCAAAAGCGAGCCCTGGAGCTGGGACAGCCCTGCTCCTGCCTGCTGGTGTCCCCTGCAAAGGGCACCAGGACCTGTCACAGCCATGGGCAGCTCTTGGGGCTGTGGGGAAAGGGCAGATCCTGCAGGGCTGGGTGGGCAGGGGTCTCCTGCAGCAGCTGGAGGGGGGGAGCACTCCCTGAACCCCTCTGTGGCACAGGAGATTGAAGCACAGAGTGCTGGGTGCTGGGCACTGAGCACCCCGTGCCCTGTTCCACAGGGAGCAGACACCCGAGGGGATCTACACCCGCAGATCACCGCTCTACTGTGGGGGCAAACACACCAGCGTGTGCCCCGTGCAGCCCATGGAGCCCCTGCTTCCAGACCCCAACATGGTAGGGATGGGGAAGGTGGGATACAGACCGGGGACACCAAGGCTGGGAGAGTGGTGCCGAGCATCTGGGGGAGGATCTATACCTCAGTTTCCCCAGGAGGAGCTGGGTGGGGAGGCTCCATGCCTCAGTTTCCCCAGGAGGAGCTGGGTGGGGAAGCTCTATGCCTTGGGGATGCTGAATGCAGCCCGGTGTGGCAGCCAGCCCATCCCTCCTTCCCAGCCCGGCACGTTCGACCTGGTGGGAAGGGACGGACTCGTGTACCGGGGCCGGACTCCCCCGGGGTTCGACTGAGCAAGGGACTCCTGCAGAAGCCTGCAGAAATAAAAGGCGAGCAGCAGCTGAGCACGTGTGCCTCCTGAGCGGAGCAGGATCTTCTCTTCATGCACAACGAGGGCCGGCAGCATCCCTCGTCCTGACACAGCCCCCGTGACCCTGCCCAGGGTCTGTGTTGGCCCCCTGGCCCTTACGAGCCCCACTCGTGCCCTGCCAGGGAAGCCTGTGGACAGCAGGAGAAGGAGGAGGAGAAGGGGGAAATGGGGAAGGGCAGCAGCAGAACAGTTTGATGCCAAAAATCCCACCCCAAGCTGCTGGTTTGCTGTTGCTTATCCCCTGGGATGAGCATCACTGAGCTGCCTTTGTCACCCCCTCGTCCCTCTTGCATTGACTGAAGGCACAAACCCCTCTGCTCCCCACCTCCAGCCAACACACCACAGCCCCGGGACAGGGACATGTCCCCTGCTTTCCCCTGTGCCACTCCCCAGGCTTGGGGCTGCTTCTCCCCAGCCCCCTGTGCCACCCACCCCTCACCGTGGGTGGGAGGAAAGCCCGGTGTGTGCTGAGACCCAGCACGAGATGTGTCACGAGTGGGGGGTGCTGGGCAGGGAAACCCCGATCCCTGAGCAGCACGGGGGGACTGGGGGGTGTCACAGCTGGGGACACACGGCTGTGTGCACAGGGGGCTGGAGATGTCCCCTCTACACACAGGCAGTGACACTTCCTGGGGGGCACAAAGCCAGTGGCACCTCTCAGGTGAGTGGGAGGGTGAGAAACCCTGAGGGGAACCCCACAGGAACCTGGGGGGGACCCAGAGCTTATGGGGACATCCCCTGGGGGCTGCCCTGTGGAAACCCTGCCATGTTGGTGGATGTCCCCAAACCTTCCCCCCACAGGGACAGCCTCCATCCCTGTCAGCTCCACTGCACTCCACAGGCATCTTATTGCCAGGGAGCTCCCCCTGCAATGTTCTCCCTGGTGGGTTTGGTTTTTCAGGGGAAAACCGGTGCTCAAAACCTGTTTTGGGGGTACTGAGGTGGACACAGCGGGATCTGGGATCTCCCCAGTGGCACCTCTGGAAGGATAACTGGGAACACTCTGAGCAAACCACTGGGCACCAGAGCAGAGCCAACAAAGAACCATCCTGCACTCCTGGCTGGGGCTGAGGGGCTTAAAAACACCTTTGGGACCGATTGCATCTGCAGGACATGGCCCAGCTGGGGTCACCTCTTTGTTGCTCATCATCCTCCTGCCCCTTTGGCTGCCCCCAGGCTCCAGATGCTCTCTATAAACACCCCCAGCCCCAACACCCCCACCCTTGGGTGATCTCTGCAGCAGGTAAGTAACCCCACATGGAGGGGTTTTTGCCTTTTCTCCTTGGAGTTTGTGCCATCCTGGGGACCTCTCCATCCCAGCAGGAAGCTTTGGACTGTGCCTTGAACCTCTCTGTTGTTCCTGGCATTTCCAGAGCTGCTGTGCTTTCATTTTTGGGGTTTTACCCCAGCTGTTTGCTGTGCTGGAGTCACCCCCATTTTCAGTGCCCTGCCAGCAACACCCTCCCAGCAGAGCGAAAAGGCAGGGACGGCTGGTGTTAAAAAAGTGATTTTTTTTCATTTTTATTATTTTTTAAATTAATAAAAAACCTTCAACCTTGTTTTTTGCTGGGTCTTTTTTCTCTCTTTTTTTTTTTTTTGGTTTGTTTTTCTGTTTGTTTTTTTTTTAAGCAACATTGATTTGAAAACTAAAAAAGCCCCAGCTCCCCCCTGCCTGGGGAAGCACCACATAGGGTGGTCACAGGGACAGGGGGACATCACTTTGATAAACCCCCCAGGCCCTGGGAGTGCTGAGGGAGGGATTGGGGGCAAGTCCAGGGGGGTCTGTGCAAGAAGCCGGGCTGAATTTCAGGAGCCAGAGAGCTGCTTTTGCTCTGGGCACTGCAACAAGTGCCCAGGGAAGCCAGAGCCAAGGAGGGCGTCCAGTGGCTCCATGTGGCTATGAACTGGGGTGCCAACAGCCACCTCCATCCATTTCTTTTTGTTATTCCTGTCCTCCCCTTCCCTCTCCTGCCCTGATGTAGAGACGCTGGGTGGGGATAGAGCCATAGGGAAAACCCCCAGACACCCAGCAGCTGCCTCCACACTGCTGGCTCCTTCTCTCTGGATTTATATACATTAGATATATTTATANAGGTGGTGGTGGAGGCCGTGGGCGGTGGGCGAGGACGGGGGCAGCCAGGAGGGCTGGTGGCTGGGGGGCGAGGAGGCCCAGAAGGGGCTGAAGCTGCCCGGGGGGGAGCAGGCCATGGAGGTGATGGGGCTGCTGCTGCTCTGCAGGCTCTCCGAGGTGCGCAGCTTGGAGAACATGGCCAGCGCGTCCGGGAAGTTGGGCGGCGTGGCCGGCGTGTTGCTGGGGGTGCACATCTGCAGGGCACAGGAGAACGGGGCTGTCAGCTCGGCCACGGGGCTGCTGGGGGTGCCCACCCACCCACAGCCACTGCTGAGGGTCCTGCCTGTACCCCACACCTGGCACCCAAGGGTGCTGCGGCCCACAGGGGTCTGCGTGGCTCCCCCAGGGTGTGGGGTGTCTGGGGAGAGGCTCCAGCCAATCTGGAAGGACATTTTGGACCTTCCTGATGCTCAAAGCCCATGGATGAGGTGGGTTTGGGCAGCTGCACGAACAGGGCTGGTGCAAAGGGGTGCAGCATGGGGGGTAAGGAGGGTCTGGGGTCCCACTGGCTCCACAGGACCCCCTTTCACCCAGTTCCATCACCCTCTTCCCCTTCACACCCCATTACGGCAGAGAGAGCAAAAGGCAAGCAGGGCCCATCCCAGTTCCTGGTACAGCCCCTGCCTTCTTGGTACCCAGCTAAATTTAGCACCTGGCCAGTGACGGATCCGTTCCTTTTTCCAGCAGAGGAAAAACCCACGAGGGAGGACCCAGCCCCGCTCCGAGGCTCAGGGGCTGGCACAGGGACCCCAAAGCACCTGAACTGAGAACTGGGGAGGTGCCAGAAGAGGGACAGGGGTGTGTATGCAAATCCCCACGAGCTGCACACACATGGAAGGGCCTGTGGGCAGAGGATGCCTTGACATGGGGGGGGTCCATGCTCAGGGAGACTTCACCCCTCTGGGTTAAACCCATCCCAAATCCCTGCTGCCCTCCTGGAGCCACAACTCCTGACAGATGCTTGTGGGGGACTTTGAGCAGAGTTAAGGGGCTTGGTCAGTGCCTGCTGCCTTCAGCAATGGGGGATGGAGATGTTTCTGGTGGGGAACAGCTGCTTGATCTCCCCCTTCCTGGGGCTTATCGCAGGATTCACCCCTGGCTGGGGCTCTGCAGCCCCTGCTGCTCCCCAGCACAGCCAACACCCAAATCCCTCTTGGATACTCCTCCTCATCCCCATCCCGGCCACCCTGAGTGATGCTGGGCTCAAAGGAGCAGCAGCCAAAGCCTTGCTGGGGGGCCCAGACGCCTGAAGTTGGGGTGCTCCCCCAGCCTGAGGGAAGCAGCAGCCAGGTCCCATCAGCCTGTGGAGCTGGGGCACCCCAAAAATGCAATCATGACCAGGCTGGCACTGAGAGGTTTGTACTTAAGTGGGGATATTTCTCTACAGAACCCATTTCAGAGCTCAGCTTCAAGTGGTGCTAACCCAGCCTTTGCTTTTTAAATTAGGTTACACATTTGGCAGTATCTGAAAAGATACCTGTTAGGAAAAAAATAGAAAAAAAAACCCAAAAACACCAACAAACCCCAAAAATCCTACATTTGCTCTCTTTTGAAAAAAAACCCACCACCATCACAACCAGCCCTGGAATGATGCTGGACACAGCTCTGAGCTTCAGGAGTGACGTTTTCCTGATTAATTTGAAATATGATTTAAAAATAAGAATTTCCATGTAATTATTGCATTCCTCCTCCAACACAGCTTGAGGAGAGCTCTCAGCTGTCAGAGGGTCAGTCACTGACACCCCAAACAGCTCTGGGGAGTCCTGGCCCCACAGGACCTGGAATCTGTGGGGGCCTGGGGAATGTGGGGGTGACAGGGACGAGCCCCCGCCCATCAAACCAGCACTCACAGCTTTGTTCCCTGACGCTTGAAAAAGAAATAGAAACTGCCAGCACAAGACTGCTCGTGTCACGCCTGCCTTGAGCCGTGTGGGGCATTTCAAACTGCACAAATCAAGATGCTGGGGAGGGGAAACACTAAAAAAAATTCCCCAAGATAGGAGTATCCGGGGAGAAGGTAAAAGGTATTTTGACACCACGTGGAGCACACGGTGCTATGAAAATGCTGCTGGGGAGGAGGAGGAGAACCGAGTGGCTGCAGGAGCTCGGTGCTGGGGCAATGGGGTGCCTGGTGTGGCTGGGGAGGGTCTGGGGTGGGTTTCACCAGCTCTGCTTGCAGCAGTGGCCCGACAGGAATTTTCCCGGTGAGGTTTTTGGGGTGAAACAGCGAGGGCTGATGTGCTCCTGCAGCCCCTCTCCCTGCAGAACGCGGCTTTTCCATCAGAACCCTCCGCGAACTGCCCGGGGCAGACGGAAACTGCGGGGTGGGGAGGAGCTGCAAGAAAAGGGGTTCCAGAGGGGGCTGCCCGACAAAACCACTTTGTCCGAGGGAATCGAGCCCTTGCTGCCGGCAGTGCTGGCCCCGCTGGAATGAGAAAAGGGCAAAATTCGCCTTAACCCAGATGGGTCCTTCCCCCACGCGCGGCTCTGTTCAGTTCCCTCAACACCGGAGGGTGGGGGGGAGAGGGAAAACAAGAAAGAAAACCCCGGAGAAACACAAAACAAACCACCCGGAGGGGAACAACTTCCTCCCTTTGGCTAAGGGGATGTGCCCTCGGCCAAGGTCAAGCGGCGAGGGGGGAAAGGGGGGCCCGGGGAGCCCGAGCTGCAGCGCGATGCTCGCCCAGACAAACTATTTCCTGGCAGACATTTTAGCTCGTGTTTACATTCCCNGTCGCACTCACCATCTGCGGGGGGTGGTGGCTGCTGGGGATGTTGGTCTCCTGGAAGAAGGCGCTGAGGGCTGTCTGTGGGGACAAGCTGTCAGCTCCGGCCCACCCGAGACAAAGGGGCAGGGAAAACAGGGACTCCCCAAAGCTCCCCCCGCACCCTCCCGGGACCGCCCGGGGCAAACGGGGGTGCCCCGAACCCCGCCAGGCCCCGGGGCTGCCCTGCCCCGACCCACCGCAGACCGCGTCCGCCGCAGGCTCGGGGGCTCCCCGGCGAGGGGGACACCCCAAACGCGGTACTGGCACCCCAAACCCGGTGCTGGCACCCCAAACGCGGTACTGGCACCCCAAACCCGGTGCTGGTACCCCAAACGCGGTGCCTGCACCCCCATCCCCTCCCAGCGGCACCCCCATGCCCGGACCGAGCCCGAGGGAGGGGCCGGCCCGCGGGGCCGCGGCTCGGGTTACGGCCCGGGTATTAATGGATCCGCTCCGCTCCCGGCGGGGCTGGGCAGGGCAGGGCCCCCCAAACCCGGCCACGCGTGTCGGTGGGGCCGGGGCCACACGGGCCTGCCCCACACCCCCACACCCGCCCCGCGGCTC
>VWZP01009776.1:0-12044 GCA_013396995.1 Dicaeum eximium | reverse complement strand
ATGCCGGCCCCGCCCCGAGTGTCGCAGCCCCGCGGTGCCGCGGAGGCGGCGCCGGGCGCGGCGCAGAGCGGAGCGGAGCGGAGGATGCTGCGGGCGGGGGCCGCCGCCAGCCCCGCTCCCGGCCCCCGTCCCGGTCCCGGTCCCGGGCGGGAGGAGTCCCCGCCGCCCCCCGCCCGCTGAGCCCGGCCCGGCCATGGGGGCTCTGACCAGCCGGCAGAACGCAGGGGTGGAGGAAGTGGATATCCCCGCTAATTCCGTTTACAGATACCCCCCGAAATCCGGTGAGCCCCCGGCGTGTCTCGCGTGCCGGTGCCGCTGATGGGGAGGGTAAGAGGGGGGCGAGTCCGGCGTGCACCGGGCACGACCTTGCTCCGGGCGGGGGTGACCCTGCGCACCCCAAAGCAAACGCTGACGCACAGGGGGCACCCTAAGAATCTGGGTCTGGTGCGGGGCGCCCTGCGGGAGTTCAGGCGGGAGGGATGGGGCTCACCCCGCTCCGGGCGCCCCTTTGCCAGTGCACCCCAAACTTGGCCGAGTTGACGCGACTTTAATGACATTATTGTTATAATTGTTTCTGTAGCCGTGATCTGCGGCACCGAGTTCCGGAGGCGCTTTTTATAGCCGGTTACTCCGGTGCTGGCTGCTCGGGAAAATCCTGGGTTTAAATTCCCGGGAGGATGAGGGAGGCTGGGGTGGGAGGGATTGGAGGGGATCCCTCCTTCCCAGGGCTCTGCCCCATCGTAGCACCCCAGTCCCTGCCTCGAGGCTCGCTGGTGCTTCACCTCCCGCTCCCGAATCCGGCCCTGGCTCAAACCTTGTGCGTGACCTTGGAAAATCCGTCCTTCCCCTCTGTGCCTCACTTTTCCCTGCAAGGGCCGGGCTGAGGGGTGTCCGGGGGGGGCACGCTGGGGAGGGAGGGGTGGTGGGGTCCACCCTTGGGTGGGCAGCGCTTCAGAGCCGCAAAAATACCGGCACGGGCGGGTGATGCCCCGGAGCACCGTGCGTGCATGCGAGGAGACTGCACAGGATCCTTGCAGCACTAAATATTATTAATAGGTAACTATTTTGGTAGTTAATAGGATAAAGTAAACGCTCGGATCATTAGCACTGTGACAAATTACTCACTAATTACAACTAAAGACCTCCTTAGCAAGAATTACAGCCAACACGAACCCTGTGCTTGTCCTGAAAAGCTGTGCTTGCCTTTTTTTTTAAATTTTGATCTAAAATAGGTTGCACAGCTGGCTGGAGATGGCTGATCCTTGACAGCCTGGCCTTCCACGGGGCTCCCCCAGCTCCCCTTTTTACGTGGTTTCAAGGCCTCTGTCACTTTGATGCCAGGTGAGGCTGGACCAGCCCCTCCATGAGATTGCTCTTTGTAGGGACGGTGTCTCCATGCATTACAAGTTTTTCCCTTGGGACCTCGTCTTATTTAGGGGCTCTTGAAATATCTGGGTACAAAGGGGTGGAGGGTGCAAGTGCACCCAGCTGAGCACTTCCAAACTCACCTCAGCTGGCAGAGGTCATCAGGCTGATGCTTAACTCCGGCTTTCAGGGGGAGCCTGGGGCTCCTGGCTGTGCTCAGCTGGCCCAGTCCCACCACTGGGGTCTGGGCAGAGCTGGGGGGGATGCTCGTGGTGCTGCCCCAGGAGAGGGGCAGGAGGTGCCCAGGTGACACAGCCATCTGCACTGGGACAAGGGCAGGCTGGTGGCCCTGGGGGATTATGGCTGGTTTGCCTCTAATCCGAGTGGGATTTGGCTTCAGCGCTGCCGGCAGCCGAGGGAGGACGTGCTGGGCAGAGGAGCCGACTCCTCTGTGGCAGCAGCACTTCCCTCACCTCAAAAGCCACCTGGAAACAGCCACTGGTTTGAAAATGTGGTCCTGGAAGGGAATCTCATGGAACCTTGGGGCATTTCCCTCTCTCTGTGGATGTGGCTGTTGCCGTTGGGCTTTGGGCTCTCTCAGGATGGTCAGTGCAGCCTGTGGGAATAGGGCAGCTGTGTCTTGTCCCAGTTTAGCATCTCCCCATCCTGGGGGTCCCATCCCCTCCAGACAGGGTGTCAATGGAATTCATTAAACCATAATTTTTGGAACAAAGGCTGAGATTTACTTCCGTGGCTGCCATTGGGAGGAAGAGCCAGCGGGGGCTGTAGATGGAGCCACTGTCTGGCTACTGGGATGGCTTTTGGGGCAAGTCTCCAGCTTTCAGCTCCTGTCCCCAGCTGAGGCTGGCACCGAGCTCCCCTGGGGCACACGGGGCTGGGAGCAGGGCCCTGGCTGGGGGCAGAGCACAGGGATTAACGCAGCAGTGGCACCCCCAGCCCTGGGGACACAAGCCCAGGTGGTGGCAGAGCCGTGGCAGGCGGGGGCTGACGCAGCAGGGCTGTGCACAGGGTTTGGCGTCAGCTCCGGCTGCCGCTGCCTCTGGCTGCCCACTTTGAGCACAGAATTAAATAACGGGCTGCCCAGGGGCAGAGCACCCAGAGCCTTTCACCAGCCCATCACAGGCACCCTGTGGCCGCAGGGTGTCCCTGTGCCAGCGCCGTGCCACTGCCACCCGTCTGGGCTGACCGCAGGCTGTCAAACCCGGCGCTCCCCTCACCAGGAGTGCGTGGATGAGCTGGGAATGAGCCTTTCTGTTCGAGCAGCTTTGGAGAGCGAGGCTGTAGTGCTGGAGAGCCAGAGGCTGCAGTAGCAGAGCCCAGCCGGGCAGCCATGGCTTGGGGCACAGTGCAGGACGTGTCACTGCGTGCCAGAGCCACGGGCACAGCGCACACCAGGGTCCTCCCCCTTCTCTGTCACCTGGGCAAGGGGGCATCGCTGGCACTCATGGGGAAAGGGAGGGGACAGCTGGTGCCAGATGTGTCTCGTGTGCTGCTGCCAGCAGATGTGCAGGACACAAAGACTTTTTTTTTGCCAGGAACCTGAGGCAGTTTGGGTTTATTCCTCCTTTCCAGCAGCCGCTCTGTGCAGCCCTGCCCGAGATGTGGCTGTCCTTGACAGCTCTCCTTCCCCAGAGAAGGCGTTGGGTTTACAGTCAGCCCATAATAGGTGGTTCTGGCTGGGAAGGTGCTTCCCTGCCCCCCAGCCATGTCCAGGGAGTCACCGACTGCTCCTGCCGATGCCCTGGGCTTTCCTGTGCTGGTGCTTCCCTGGAAAAGCCTGGCGTGACTTGAGCCTCTCGTTTAAGACCTTTCCTGGGAGGGAGCACGGAGCTGGTTCTGCCTGCTGTCAAGAGAGAGCTGAAGCCTCTGGGGGATGTGCTGGGAGCCTGCAGCACCCAGGGATGCTCCCAACCCCTGGCAGGGAGCCCGGGTGATGGCAGTGCAGTCCTCACCTGCTCTCCCCACCCTGTTGGAGCCCCCAGCACGCACTAAACTCTGGCTGGACCAGTCACAGAGAGCCTGTGCTCCATTTTCCAGCTTTTCCTCAGCGCTGGGGTGGCTTTTCTCCATGTTTAAATGTAATTTTTTTGCCATCTCCTGCTCCAAGTCGGTGTCAGGAACAGCTCTGGATGGCCCCATTCTCCCCTGGCTGTGCTGTTGCAGGCAGCTCCGAAGGCACTTTGCTCTTGAGGCTTTTTTTTCCACCTGGCCGAGTCCTTCCAGGCGAGCTGCCTATAAATTATGTACACGGAAAATGGGACCTGAAAGCAGCAGGCATCAATAATTGATGGTCGACGTTTGCTGAGGGCTCGCTGCATCCGGGCATCCCTGCACCACAGGGCCTGGGGGCAGAGCTGGGGGGCCCCACTCATCCCCCCTGGCCCCCACTCAGATCCCTCCTGCTCCTCCCTTTAGGCTCCCTTTTGGGTTTAAGTGCAGTATTAAAGCCTGATCCAGCCCTGCACAGTCCCTGCCTCTGTTGGAAGCTGCAGTGCCCACAAGCAGAGCTGCAGCCCAGGCTTAAGCTCCTTTATCTAGGGTCCCCAAATGTTTGGTTTTGGGGTGTCCCAGATGGATCTATGCTGATGGGTTTGGGGTTTTTATAAGCTAAACCCTGTCCCTGTGGCTGTCAGGATGCAGGATATTGTGTCCATGTCTGACTGACATGTCCTGGTGCTTCTGCTCACTCCTTGCTGCTGCCCCATCCCTGTCCACCTTTCCCTTTCCCTTTTTCCCACCTCAAGTCCCAACCCTGGCCAGTTCCTGTGCCACAACATGCTTTCCCCCCACAGCCCAGGTCTCATGGACAAGGACCAGGCACCGGTTGTCTCCTGGCCAGGCTGGGAGGAAACTCTCCTCTGCTGGAGAAGTGCCTGACTGGGGGCTGCTCCCAGCTCAGGGCCAGGACATTCTGGTGTTTGGGCTCTGTGAGGGAAGAAGGGACCCTGGTCATTGCCCAGCGTTCATCAGGGCAACGTGAAGCACTCTGCAGGGCAGGTGCACCTCCTGGAGGGTCTGCACACCCCAAAATCCTGCCTCCCGCAGGATTAGCTCTGCTCTGCTGCCCCAGGAGCCGTCTCCTCTTCCTCCTCACGGACCAGGACCCGTCTGCTCCTGCCAGGGCGGGGATGGCTGAAGGTCAGGGTGACCTTGGGGCGCTCAGGTCATACTGGGGCTCACAGGGATTTCCCAGACAGCGAAAGGAGAGCGGGCACTGTTAAACCCCAAGGGTGGAGCAGGCCCCAGGGCCAGCACTGCCATGGGGCTGGACCCCTGCCCCAGCCCCATCCCGGCTCCGTGTGCCAGGCCCGGAGCGCGGTGCTGAGGCAGGTGGGATGCAGAAGAGGGGAGGGCAAGCAGGGAGTGTGGCTTCTGGGCAGCCTCTGCCTGCCTGGGGGCTCTCAGCGTGTGAGCTCAGCCACAAAGGCTCCCAGCAAGGTGACCCTGGGGACAAAGCCACCTCCGAGCCATCGATCCGGTGGCTTCGTGCCGCTCCATCGCCCGGCCTCCCCCTCCTCCCCCTGCGCTCAGGATCTCGCTGTTTTCATTTCAGGGAGTTACTTTGCCAACCACTTCATCATGGGCGGGGAGAAGTTCGACTCCACGCAGCCCGAGGGGTACCTCTTCGGCGAGAACAGCGACCTCAACTTCCTGGGGAACCGGCCCGTGGTGGTGGGTACCGGCGGGGACACGGCCGGGGCGACCCGAGCACAGGCACGGCCCTTCCCAAAGCACTGGGTGTCCTGGCTGTGTGGGACAGGCTGCTGTGTCCCCTCCACGGGCTGAGTGGATTCTCTGGTGGCTCATACATGGTTGGGTTCCTGCTGCAGCCTGTCCTCTATCCAGGACTAATGGTGAACTGGAATTGGGCTGATTTAATCCAGCTTCTTTCTCATTCCCTCTCCATGTGCTGTCTCTTGCCTTCCCCATCTGATCCAGGAGCTATATCCCAGAGAGGAGGGCACATGGTGGGGGCATAACACAGAGAGGCTGGTGTGGTTCAGGGTGTAGAGCAGATTGGACAGGAACAGACAAAATAACTCCCCAAGCTCTGGCAAGGAAGGGGAAGAAATAAAATAAAAGTGAAAAGGCTGAGGGTAGGCTGGCGCTGGGGGTGGCATGGATGGGTTTTGCAGTGCTGGGTGCTGCCAGCTTCAGCTGGTCTCAGGGCACAAAGGAACCCAGCTGGAGGGGGGTCCCTACACCCCAGGCTCCTGGAGATGGTTTTTGTGCTTGCTGCCTTTGGAAAGGGAGGAAATGAGAGCAGGGGTTCAGTCTGGGAGTGATGTCCACTCTCAGCAGTGGGACAACTCACCTGCACTGGCTGGAGGAGTTTGGGGGGTTAAGTATTCAAAAGATTTAGGTTGAGGACTTAAAAATCACCAAAAGTTTTCTGTTAAGTTGAGATAAACTTGCCTGGTGCTTTGGCCCAGCTCTCAAGCATTGCTTGCTGCCAGCAAGGTCCCTGTTTCCTCCTTGGAATTGGCTTTGGTAGTGTTTTGGCAGCATCACGTGGTCCTTCAGCAGGGATCCTGGCAGAGCACCCACAAGGTTAGGAGCACCCACAAAGCACAGGAACACTGGGTGGCCAAAGGCAGTGCCTTTCTCTCCATCCTCTGCGCTTCCCCAGAAAATGAAAAGTCAGCACTCAGGGTCTCTTCCAGCAGTGAGTGTTGAGAAATCCTCTTGATTACAGTAAAAGCCTCTAAACTGCCCCGTGAGCAGTTCTCATATCAGCAGCCCCGACAGCAGAGCAGCAGGGAAGGCAAAGGAACAGCTTGGAAACAGCAGAGAGAATTAATACAGCACCACGAGCTAAATTGTCTCGCTCCGGTTTAATTACCGATGGCTCTGGGCTGCAGAGCTGTGACCAAGATCCCGTCTCCCTGGGGAGCAGGGGGGTTCTGGGGCTGGACTTTTGGGTCAGGCCAATTTCAGGGGCTCAGGGAGGAGTTGAGGAGGATCTGTGTTGGTTCTGATCCAAGCCTGTGCCCAGGCAACCCTTGGGCCTCTCTGGTGCTGCCTCCGAGTCCTGTCCTGGCACTTCTTGGCTGCGAGACTTTTGCTCTCTGGCCTTCTGTGAGAGCCCTGGCTGGGCTGGAAACATCAAAGATGGCCACTGCTTTTTGGTAGGGGATTATTTTGGGGTTCCTTGGAGATCAAGAGCCAGGTGGTCTTGGAAGAATTGTGTCCCAAGTCCTGTGTGAGCAGAACACTTTGTCTGAGCTATGAACAGCGCTGCTGCCAGGAATGTGCAGGGCAGCCGGAGGCTGTGCAGGTTCTCCCCTCCTTGGATAAGTGATAATCTGGATTTTCCAGCTGGGAACAGGTTCCCAAGGGGCTGGAAAGGGCGTTGCAGGTTTGAGTAGCTGCCACCATGCAGGGGCTGAGGAGCAGAGAAGCTGTTGGAGGCTCTCAGAGAGCACAGGGGAAGCCAGGAACTGTTGAAATGTGCCACTGGGTTTCCCTGCCCACGCAAAACTGCCGGGGTTTGCCTGTAGAAAAACCCCAAGACAGACTTTTGAGGGTGGTTTTTATTTCACTTCAGCAAAAGCTGGCCTGCACCAAATGTTGCTCTAGGCACGTGGATGACATTCTTAACTTCACCGAAACAGTTTCCCATTTTTTTTCTGTTGTGTTTCAGCTTGATTGAAAGTGATGAGATGCAAAACGTCCTCTGAACAGCCCCTTTCTGATGTGCAAAATCTGGCTTGTAAAATTTCATTTAAAAAACAAAATCCAACCACCCCCAAAAAGTGCTTTTCACACGTGGGAGTGAAAGAGCCCAAAGTGGTTTCTGCAGCACAAAATTTGCCTGCGGCACTTCCCCATCCTGCCCAGCCCAAGGGCCCCTGTGGGTGGCACCCAGGGGACCTGGCTGCCCCTTCCCTCCTCTGTCACCCACCCCTGGCTGCTGCAGCAGGAGGGGGGGCGCACCCATGGGTGCTTTCCCTGCCAGGGCTGGTTTGGGTATGGTTTGACTGGGTGAGGTGCAAACGAGGAATTTTGGATGACTGCGTTAGTTTGAACACAGGGGATGTATCACGACATGGCACAACGTGTCCTGACACGGCTCAGCTGCAGCCTGGAGCCTGTTCTCACTCTCTCCCCTCCAGCTGCAGTGGGTGACTCTGCAGGTGCTCAGTTCTGCAGGTGCACATTTAGTGACTCATAAAAAAGTTCGTTAACAGCAGCTTAATGACTCTGCTGCCCTTTTCCCTCCTGAAGAGGATGAGAGCAGTGGGATACAGTTCCACGGTGCTGAGAATTCATGTCCAAAGCCTCTGATGCCACCAGCCATGCTGTGCCCAGCCTAAGCTTTAATCTGCCTTTGGTGGCACCCGTGGGATCAGAGCTGTGGGATGGCTGGACGTGGTGATGGTGGAGCAGGGAAGGGACAGAGCTGTGCCTGCACTGAGGGGTTCTGCCACCTGCTTGTGCCACCCTGTCCCTCTGAGCCCAGCACGGGTCTCCCAGTCCCATCCACCCTGTTCTGCAGGGCTTTGGGGACAGGAAGGGTGATGATGGCTTTGAGGACAGTGATGGCTGTCCCATGTGAGAGCACCAGTGACACGGGAAATGGGCATCTGGCTCTCTGCAGGACATCCCCAAGTGCCACCTGCAGTTCAGTCCTGTCCCCTCAGTATTGGGGTGGAGTGGGTGCCTCGGTGGGGGACAGTGGGACAGTATTTCCTCTCCAGAGGCAGCTGTTGAGGCTCTTTGTCCATCTGCTATTCCTGATGGCACCTGACACCCTCCTGGCTCTGGCTGTCCCTTGGCACACGGGGGCAGCTTGCCAAGGAGCTGGGCCTCAATCAGGGCTGATCCCTCCTGGAGCTAAACCTACCTGGAGATGGAGAGGGGAGATGTGGGACCTGCATCCCTTCCCCACTGCCCTCAGCCTCCTTTGGGTGACTGCAGTGCCAAGGAGAGGGTGTCCCCTGGGTGCCACCGTGTCCCCTCTCCCCAGGGAGCCCTGTAGCCCCTGTCAAGTGGACAGAAAGGACTGGGAAGGACAATGACACCTCGGAGGAGGGATGCTGCTGCCTGCCTGCTCTTGCCCAGACACCTTGCTGGCTCTCTGCTCTGGGCATGGGGCTGGCAGAGATCCCACCACCCAAATCCCACCCACCACAGGGGGGAAACAGGGACACTTGTGCCTGGTGTTTCTTGGCTTGGAGGAAGCTTCAGCCTCTCTCTGCCCAGCCTCATCCAGCAGCATAAAAATCCATCAGCAGCCGCCTGCCCAGCGCCCCACATCCCCCTCATCCTTCAGCTGAGGGGACAAAGAGCAGCCCCTCTGTGTGTCCCCTCCCCAGTGAAACTGTCCCTGCTGTCCTGGCCTTGCTGTTTGTGGAGGGATGTCCCTGTCACCGTGCTGCCTGGTCCCAAATGCCAGCAGGAGCTGCAGGTGCTCAGCACCCATCAGGGTACCCAGGCCACCCCAATTCCCTCTGCAGGGTTTGGGTCACGGGGGGTCCACGGCCACCACAGTCCCCCGTGTGCGTCTGCCTTCACCGGTGTCTCTCTCGTCCTAGTTCCCTTATGCTGCTCCACCTCCTCAGGAACCCGTGAAGACCCTCAGGAGCTTCATCAACATCCGCAAGGACACGCTGCGCCTTGTCAAGTGAGTGCGGGCCCCTGAGCCGCGGCAGGAGGGTCCTGCTGGGTGTCCCAGGGGTGGGGACATGGGGCTGCTCTCATCCCAGCCCGGGATGGATGGAGGGATGAGCCCCTGCTCTGAACCTGCCCTCCTCCTCCTCCTCCTCCTCCTCCTCCCGGGTCCCGGGTCCCGCATGCCGGCACAGGCAGTGCCGCAGGATTAAAGGATTTAGAGCTGCCTTTGAAGTGCTTTGCTTCTTCTTCCTCCTCCCCCGCCTTCCAAAGGCTTTGCTGGAGGGAGGCTGGGGATTGCGGCAGGGCCGGGACATGCGGGATTAGGGCTGAAATCTGTCTGCGGCACTTCCCAGCCTGCAGGCGTGACCTTGGGCTCTTGTTGTGCCTCGGTGTCCCCTGATGGAGGGCAGCAGCCCCTTTTGGTGCGAGGGGATTAGTCCTGGAGCACCCCAAGGCCCGTCTCCTGGACCCTCTGTGCTCCCCAGGTGCTCGGAGGAGGTGAAGACCCCGGGGGAAGAAGTGAGCAAAGCCAAGGTGCACTACAACGTGGAGTTCACCTTCGACACGGATGCCCGCGTGGCCATAACCATCTACTACCAGGCAACTGAGGAGTTTCACAATGGGGTGGCGAGGTGAGGGGCCCCAGCCCGGCCTGTGTCACCCCCAGCTTGGCCTGTGTCCCCCCAAGCCTGGTGTGAGTCCCTGCTGATGGACATGGAGCCTCCCCCCGTGAGCATCTTTCCTCCTCAGGACAGGCAACAGCTGAGGGTGGTGCTGAGATTGGAGGGGGCTCCTTGTTTCCCACCAGGTCCTTGCCAACCCTGCCACCTCCTTCCCTGTCACATCCTGCTCCCTCTTTTTACCTTCAGGTCAGAACAGAGACCAGGGGAAATTATTTTCCCTCCCCAACCCCTCACAGGTTGGCTGTGGAGGTGTCCTGTCCCCTCCTATGCTGTGTTGGCTGCCCTGTGTTTACTTTACCCTGTGGATTTTTTTAGCCCTTTTTAGAACTTCTTACCTCAGCCCCAAGAGGCATCTGGGAGGGAAGGAGTGACACACACACCCCCCCCTCCCATTTTCCTGGCATCTCTGTGATCTGGGGAGAGCAGGAGGAGTGTGGGGACACCCGTGGTGCCCTGACCCTGTCCTCTCTCCACGGGACAGCTACACCCCCAGGGACAACAGCCTGCAGTCGGAGACGGTGCACTACAAGCGGGGGGTGTGCCAGCAGTTCTGTGTGCCCTCCCACACCATCGACCCCTCCGAGTGGAGCGAGGAGGAGGTGGGTCCCCAGCCCCGACATCATCCCATGCAGGTGGAGGTGGGATGAAGCCTCAGCCCTGCTCCATCTCACCAAACTTCCCCTGTCTCTCTCCAGCTGGGCTTTGACCTGGACCGCGAGGTTTATCCCATGGTGGTGCAGGCAGTGGTGGATGAAGGAGAGGGTGAGGAGGGGGTTCCTTGCTGGGATGGCCTTTCCCAGTTTGCTGGCACTGTGATGCCAGCTGGGCAGAGCCTCCTGCTTTTCCCCACTGCTGCCGTGGCTCTGCCCATCCCCCTGCATGTCCCCTGAGCCCTGCGTGTTCCTTTGTGTCTTGCAGAGCACAGTGGGCACTGCCACGTGCTGCTGGCCACCTTTGAGAAGGTAAGTGCCAAGCTGGGCCATCCTCCCTACCCTACCTCCATCACCCACCAGCTACAAGAGCCTGGAGAATCCCTGGGAATCGGGATGGTGCTGCTGGGCTGGGGATGTTTTGGGCTGCTCCTCAAATCCTGGGACTATTCCCTCATTTTAAGCACCCACTTCTAAGACATTTGGGCTCAACTTCATCTTCCTTCCTTCAACAAGTCTCCAGCTTTGCAGTGTGTGACCTCCCCCAGCTACCTGCTGCAGGAAGAGCCAGAATTCCTGCAAAATGGGCTTGTTGGGAGTGGGGAGGGAGCAGTGACAGCCACAGGGTGGGTGGGTGCTCTGGCACAGCAGCCCAGGGGTGCCACCCACGTGCTCTTTCCTCCCTCCAGCACAGTGATGGCACCTTCTGCGTGAAGCCCCTCAAGCAGAAGCAAGTGGTGAGTGTTGAGGTGTCCCTGCACACCCTGCAGGGGAGGCACTGAGGGTTTTTTGGGAACCCCAAAAGCCCCAAGCCTCTCCCAGCCTTTCTCCTGCCTCCCAGGGAGTGCAATTTCAAGGTTATCAATGCAAAGAGAGCCCCTGGATGTTGGGGGGAGGAGGACTGGCCCAAGCAGGGGGCTGGGAGCCGCAGTGGCTCTGGGTGAGGTGCCTCTGCTCCTCAGCCCTTCCCCATGGGATTGCAGGTGGATGGTGTGAGCTACCTCCTGCAGGAGATCTACGGCATCGAGAACAAGTACAACACACAGGACTCCAAGGTGTGTGCCTGCATCCCCCTGCCTGCATCCCAGGGGTCTCCCCTCATCCCTTCTTCCCTTCCCCTAGCACAGGTCTGGCCACTGAAACATGCTCAGGGCAAGAGTTTGCAGCACAGCACGGAGCTGGTGATGGCTGGGGACGCTTTGTGTTGGCATCAAAGCTGCAGCAGGCAGAAAACTGGAGGATTGAGCTTTTCCCTCCATTCTTTGTGGTCCCTTGGGGGAAGGGTCATAGCTTAGATGGGGAGCATGGGGCTCAAGGCATGGGATGTGCCATATGCTCTGCTCTAATATGTAAAAATTGGGGTGAAAGTTCGAGTTTCTGTTTCCTTTGGCCTCATCTCCCAACCTCCTGGAGGAGAGGAGTGAGGTCCCAGGGGGGCATTTCAAGAGCAGGCAGCCCCTGGACACAGGCAGAACTCTCTCTGAGCACCCACCCTGGTGCCACGTGGGCTGGGGACCCCGGGGGCTGAGCAGTTCCCTGGTGTCCCTCGGGCAGGTGGCCGAGGACGAGGTGAGCGATAACAGCGCCGAGTGCGTGGTTTGCCTGTCAGACGTCCGGGACACCCTGATCCTGCCCTGCCGCCACCTCTGCCTCTGCAACACCTGTGCTGACACCCTGCGCTACCAGGCCAACAACTGCCCCATCTGCA
>VWZP01009773.1:1165-88962 GCA_013396995.1 Dicaeum eximium | reverse complement strand
CTGAAAGGAAGAACCATCAGTCGGCTGAGGAACCCTTTGTCCACTTGCAAACCGAGAAAGAAAACCTATTAAATATGAACAGAGTTGGAGAATTTCAGCCTCAGGCCAAAAAAACAGTCTAAAACTGGGAAGGACTGAGGCAGCCTTTGTAACTCCAACAGGCTTGTAGTGGTAGAGTGCGGGCAGGAGATCACCCAGCGTCGATACCGGTTCGACTCTGTTCCATTGGGGCTACCTGTGACTGCAACATGGTCACGAAATAAAATCTGTTATTAATTATCAATTCAGCTATATCGAATTATTCATTTATAACACACTGCAACTACGTGAGAAACCAGAAACACTCCACAATTTACAAAGACTGTTATAAACAATTAGGTTAAGCCTTTGCTGAAGATCATTAATGAAAATTTATTCCTGTTGNGAAGATCATTAATGAAAATTTATTCCTGTTGTTTTTTTTGTTACATGCCTTTTCATCTAATAACTGATTCTGCTTATTTTAGAGGTATCATTGAGAGAGCTGAAAATTTATTCCTGAAAACAATTACTAATAATTAGTTATACTCCTTGCTTAAAACTTTTATTTTTATTTTGTCTCAGAAACAGCATCCCTATTTCTGTCATGCGTGTACTTCCTTGCCAAGATTCCTAACAAAAAATACTTATGTTCCAGTGGAATATAGAGAAGAAAGACCATCTGATAATCTTAGAATGGGTTTTCTATCTCATCAGTTTAGTAAAACTGTAACAACTTGCTCAGAGATCATTACAATTGATCATTAAAAACTAAATCCCGATCATAAAAACTAGATCCCAAATGTTTTCACTTTCAGGAAAAGATTTTGCAGAAATCTTTCTGCCTGTCAAATCCATCTATTTAGAATGGCTAATTCAAAATTCAGAAGTTATGCAATTTGCCCTAGAAAATTTTACAGGGAAACTATCAGTCAATTTTTCCAAACATGAGCTACTAAATTAATCTCTAACATAAATGCACAAACTATTAAGAAGTCATACACCCCTAAATACAACCACATTTTTACAGACAGTTCAGAGAAGTCTCAAAAAAATCTGTGATTGCATGGCAAAATCCAGATACCAAAGAACAGGAATCAGATATTGAAGTAATAGATGGTTCTTCACAAATAATAGAATTAGCAACAGTCATACAAGCCTTTTATAAATTCATGTTTCCTTTTAATTTAGTAACTGATTCATTTTATATTACGGCCAGGGTTTTAGGGTCTGTCTGACCCAAGATCGCCGTAATATCCCGGATAGATGAGTTTCTTCTCCAGGTTCCTTGGGTGGTCCCCCAAACCGCGGGTAACCTTAGCAAGCACTTCAGCTCTATAGTGATATCAGCTCTTTAGTGATTATCAGCTCTGATGATTTCAGCTCTGCTTGCTGAGTGCCACAACAGACACAGGAGGAGAGAGGAGGAGAAGCCTGTGTGAGTTCCACAGATGTCTTTATTGCGAAGGGGTTCTGTGAAGGGGTCAGTGAGAGCTCTCCTGCCTTTACTGTGCAGGAGTGGGGTTTATAAAGGCTATAGGGGTTTTGGAAACTGTCCAGTGGTAAGGGTCGAGGCAAATGTGATCTATGGTCTTACGGAGAGATAACGGGGGTACAGAACAGAAAAGGGGTTTTCTTTTAGGTCCGCTCTTCAGGACTTGGCATTTTCTTATCTTAAATTGACCCCCATGGTGAACTCACAGCCTCCATGGAGGGCTCACAGCCTCTATGGCTGCTACAATTTTATGTTGCAAGTGTGGTAGAGAGAGCAGAAAAGTCTCTGCTAAAAGAAGTTTCCAATGACCAATTGTATGGTTTGCTCAAGAAATTAATCTTTCTTTCTGTTCAACAGGAATCTTATTTCATAATGCACGTCTGTTCACATTTAGCAGAAAGTAATGGCAACCTTTTATAAAGTGCAGGAGTTTTTCAAAACCTGGGGTATCAAACCACAAGTATTCCACGTTCCTCCACAAGCCAATCTATTGTAGATATGTTTTTATTTCTTAAATAATTCTTTCATAGAGCATGTACCACTTATTTTGAGACATTTCAGCAATACCAGCCAAGCAAAACTAAAAGGAAAGGCCACCAGTCTTCATAAAAGACCCAGAAACAAGACATATTTCAGGACCCCATCCTCTTGTGACTTGGGGGTGAGTGTTTGCATCCATTTCTACAAATATAGGTCTTCGTGGGTACCTGCCAAAAATGTTAAGCCACAGGTACAGCCAATCTAAGAGCAGCAAAACATACCAGAAGAACAAGACACAAATAACTGAGTGACAGCTGACCAGATTCCCAAAGAAGCCTCCATGATTGATGCAGACCAGCGATATGGCCAATGCATGATCACTGCAGTGCAGGCTGCCTCTGATCTTGATGTTCCTGATTAGCTGCCTTGCATTGGTGACCAACAGATCCAGTAATGCATCCTCTCTGGCACGGCTGTTGATTACTGGGGTCAAGAAGTTACCCTCCATGCATTCCAGGAGTCTCCTGGATTGCCTACAGCTCACTGTGCTACTTTCCCAGCAGACATCAGGGCAGTTGAAGTCCCCCAGCAGGACAAGAGCCTGTGAGTGCAATGCCTCCTGTAGCTGGAGCAGAAACTCTTCATCAACAGGCTACCCTTGATCAGGCAGCCTGTAGTAGACCCCAACCGTGAAGTTCTCTTTGTTGCCTTGGTCACTGATTTTTACCCACAGGCTATCTGATTTTTACCCACATGGCTGTTCTTCAGAGACAGCTCTTCACACTCAATCCACCTCTTGGCATAGAGGGCAACCCCTCCACCTCTCCTTACTCTTTTGCTCCTTCCTGACAGCCTGTAGCCATCAATAGCTGTACTCTAGTGACGGGATTCCCATGGGTGTCCCATCAAGTTTCAATAACAGCACAAAGTTGTAGCTTTCTAGCAGCACCAATGGCTTCCAGGACCTCCTGTTTGTTGCCTGTGCTCTTTGCATTGGTGTAAAGCACTCAGCTGGGCTGTTGGCTATATAGCCTTCCTGGAGGAACACTCATTGTTCCTTTGAGATAATTTTCTGCTGTTTCCCTTTTGTCTTTTATTACCATAGGAGTCCCTGGATTGTCTCTTCAGTGTGCAAGTGTGTTCTGGTGATACTCACATACTTCAAAGTCAGCAGAGTATAGATGCACTTTAGCTTTTGATTTCACCGCCGATGCTGGCATGCCAGCCCTAGGGTTATGTGTGCCGTGTCTGGTCTTACTGCCTTCCCCTTTCAGACATAGTTTAAAGCCTTCTCAGTCAGCCCTGCCAGCTCAAAAGCTAAAATCCTGAGGTGTGTGATGTTGCAGGCACAAAGACTGATGTGAAGAATTGTAGAATGGGGAAGAAATGTGCAAATCCAACCTCTTCATCTGTCCACTGTTTTCATCTCTGTGCTTCCTGTATTTCCTGTTATGCTGCTGCTTATTTTCCCTTCAGGAACCCACAGATGTGTGAGCTGTCTTCTGGCTATGCTGTTTAATAATGCTTATAAAATAATGACTGAAGGAATTGTGGTGTCTTGTGGCCACTTACCTTCCTTGTGGTGCAGGGATCCAAGGAATAGTGGATGCCTACCGCCAGATGCTGCCTCAGATCCGACTCTGTAGGCCAACCAGTTTCTCTCCTATTATAAACCACATGGAAAGGTTTGCAGCACACTCACTGCAACAAGGAACTGCTGCAGTGAGTGCAAGGTCTTTACTGTGGATCTGCTTTGGGTAGATGTTTCTGTTTTCCATGTTTATGATTGAATAGAATGGAATAGTAAATTGATGTTATCTTCCTTAGAATCCCAAGTTTGGTCTTCTGTTGTCAGCCTATAGAGAGCATGTTGATGCTCTCTTGGTACATACTGGTATGAACCTATACTAGGTAGACACATTCATTTCATTGCTCAAGTGATACTTATTTCTCTCCCAGTCTGTTGGCACTGTACTTACTGTTGCATTGTACAGGGGTGCTGTGTTGGCTGTTAGACCACTTGGACTGAAGCAGTAGTTGCCTCTCTCTAATCCCTTTTACCAAGCTCTGTCACCTGGGCATGCACATAGAATAGAGTTTTGTGCCAAACAATTTTGCTCTCAAGAATGTTGAGAAAAAGCCTCTAAGAAACTACCAGAAGGCTTGACTATCCATCCCACCATAATGGCATGGAGTCTGAGAACTGTTCAATCACTGTGTGGATTGCAGAGCATCTGTGCTTCTCCATGGTCATGGGCTCATTTGTGTGCTGCTGTGGCCATGGTTGCTGTTAAAATTTTACTTCATTTCTTTAAACTTAATTTGTTTTGCTTAAGGATGAAGGACTCGGATGTCCTGATAGATTTTAGCTGATTTCATTTTGACAGATCAGTCAGAAAGGATTTTGACATATACTGTGCTAATTGTTTTATCACCTAGCTGTTGTCAGTATTTTTGGTGCTACTTATGTTTGTGTGTATATATCAAATACATTTCCCACACTGTGAGGCATTTGGGCTAAGGAGATCTATTTCTTACATTTCTGAGCATATTTCTTTACCTTCCCAGCACTTTGAGGGAAATCTTTCTAATTCTTATAATGTGTTAAATATCTCTACCTTTTCTTTCAGATTTAAACCTAACTATTTAAATAAAGAATCTGTCAGCCATTGGGTACAGCAATTTCTGTTAACTGTGCTTTGGAATTGGAAATTCAGTTTTCTCTTATTTTAATTGTGTTTGCCTCCTTTTAAGTCTGTAAATAGCTGCTATCAAACAGCAGTTGCTCATTTCAGAACAGGTACTAAACTTCAGCTTCTGGAAAACAACAGAAATTGTAAACACTTTACCACGCTAAGACATTGGTTTGAGGTACTCCTTTCTTTCTGGAAAACCTCCAGTATTCTTCCCTTCATGTTATGTCTAGAATGTCTCATGTTATTTATCACTGCTGTGTTTTGAGATTTCTCATACTTCTAATGCTTCTAATTTAAATTATTGATAATAAAAGAACCCAAGGCTTTTTGAGTTATACTGCAGAGATATTAAATATCTTCAGCCTTTCTGAACGCCAGTCAGTGAAACAGCACCTATCAGTGAATTTTGTATGCAGCTGTGTTTATTCAGTAGTACTTTTTGTCTCTAGTACTTTTTGCCAATTGATGTAACTGTTCATTATAAATTGAACTTAATGCTTTTTCTTTTTCCTAGTACAGAGAATATTGGAAGTCCACCGTGAAAATCATAAGGCATAGGAAAAAATGCGAATGAACATAAGTTTCTTTAATGTTCTGGTTTTGTCTGATGCACAGCAACATTTGATTTCTTTCTTAGCATAAAGGAGTGTCTATCTGCCTTCAGTTATCTAAGCTCTGGTATTGAAATACCTAACTGGATGCTTTCTTATGTTTTTCAGCAATACTTTATCTTACTGATCATCACAGATGGAGAGATCACTGATCTAGACCAAACTAGGCAAGCTATTGTAAACGCCTCTAAGCTGCCCATCTTCATTATCATTGTTGGTGTTGGTGAAGCCAATTTTAAAACAGTGGAGTTCCTTGATGGAGACAGCAGTGTTTTAAAATCTGTGACAGGACAGCCAGCTGCACGGGACATCGTCCAGTTCATGCCTTTCCGACAGTTCAAAAATGTATGTTGTTTTTAAATTCAGAAGAGTGCCATTGCCAGGATGTATGCATCCTAAAAATGACCATGGTCTTGACAAGGCAGCAAGCTGCATGCTCAGGGGGCATGCCTGTACTGCTTGTTTGCAGTGAGAGTTGAGATGTTGGCTTCTGTGTTCAAAGCTATGTTTTGCTCTCTTGCAATTCTTGAGAGCCCTTGTTGTATAATTGATTTCACATATTATTAAAATGATCAGGGCCAGGAGGTGTGGCTCTGTTAGTTGAGACATTTATTAAAGATTTCAGCTCAGGGGTGGGGGCTCGGGAGCCAATGCACACACTGCTGCCCTGTCACACATGTCGCCTCCAGAAGGCAGAGCTGGGTCTTCTCTCTTAAGAGGGAACCAGAAGCCAGTGTTGGCTCACTGGTGTAGGGGTTTTACGTTGGCAAAGTGTGCTTTAAGTCACAGTGACATGTCGTGCTGTCTCCAGTTGAGGTTTCTGGAGTACCCACGCTCCTGCCCGCTTGGTGGTATGGTCCTCCTCGGCTCACAAAGGCAATTTTTGTCTCCAGAGTTCGGTTGGCTCATTGTCTGGGGCTTAATTTCGTCTGCAGTGGTACGCTCTGCATTATGGGGCAGCAGTGACATCTACCTGACCAGAAAGGAAGGGGAGGGGAAAGGGAATAGGGAACAGGAGGAAAACCAGGAAGTGACAGTAACAATAGAACAGGGCATAACTGGTAAAACTGGGTACAAGGGACTGGGAATACAGATCGTGGAGATTAAGGTAGAGGATACAATTAGGACAACTTTTATTTATTACAGTTACTGGAACTGAAACTGCTTAACTGGAACAGGGAGCTGTCAAAACCGGAAGTAGGAACTGTACCTGGATCTGTGAACTAAGCATATAGGTAAGTAACAACAAGCATACAGATCAATTAACTATAACAGGTGATCTAACCATAACATTATCTCTTGGCTATTGCAGGGCTAAAGGGGATGTTCTCTGTCCTGGGATGCGAATATTTAGGCAAAGAACTGAGATCATGTCGTCAGTCTATGGTGTTGAGGCCTATAAGTGATTGAAGTTGAGATCAGTCTTCCCTGCTGTTGAAAGCAGGTCACTCACCAGCTCCCCGACTTCCACTGTTTGCATTGGTGTTCATGCACTTTGCATGGTTAAGTGGGTTGAGTGATTCAAATGAAAACTCAAAATAAGAGACATTGCTAGTGGCTGGGGCAGTTTTTCACTCAGACTAGGGCCATATCAAGGCTATGTGAGTCTGAAATTGAGGTGAGAACAAGCAGTTTTCCTCAGTAGTGCTCATTGAAACTGACTAGAAGTGCTCCTAAAGCTGTAGCAAGCAGTTCTTAAAACAGAATGAGCCGGGCAGGTGTCCGAATTCTTTAAGAGAGTGTTTCACTAGGCTACCGAATCTGTTCTTTGTGGTATTTCTGACTTATTCTCCCCATTCTCTTTTCCCAGATGGTTCTGGCTGAAGTGCCCAAGCAGCTACTGTCATACTATAAATGGCAGAGGTGCCCCCCCCCCAAACTGCCAGAAATCAAGGCGATGTAGATTCAGGCTAGCCCTGGCTACCTGTAGCACTGGGGTGAAGGAGAGCTGCCTGCAGCCATACTCTCCCTTGCATACAGTGAGAAACAGCTCACAGTATGCTCACGTCTCAAAAATTTAAAAGGTTTATTAAAACCTTAGCAAAAATTACAACAAAAGGACTAAATAAGGAAAAACAGGCCTGGGAACTGCCCTCCTGGCTGCCTACCACTGTCTGGCTCATCTACAAGATGGCTGCTCCACCTTTTATACCCTTGGTGTTGCAACAGGTAACCTTAACCCCTCCCAAAGTCTGTTTGTTAACTCTTCATTGCTGTCCATTGGTGTAGGCTGCTTTCTTGTAACTTGGTTGGAGGTCAGGTGTTGCCCTGCTGTGCCTCTAGTAACCAGCCTGCCCCTCCCCCAAATGCCTGAACTTCGAGGACTATCTCAGGGTAACAATGCTGGGAGGGGGACATATTGTAGTAACATCACTCCTTAATTGTGAGAGCCAACAGTCTCATTACTCATCTATAACACACACTGTAGGTGCTCCGTGCCTTGAGATTGCACCAGTCACTTCTTCCACTTGCTTGCACTGAGTCTTTGATCTTCCCCATTTCTATTGGAAGAAATGTAAATTCAGAAAAACCTCCAAGTGCTGGAAGTTTTTGTCACAGAAAGATTGATCTTTTTGGTTTTCTACTTTGCAAGGGACACATTGTGACACATCACACCACACCTAGTTGCTTGACACAGCCCATCTGCTGCTCACTATCAGGGTGGGCCTCTGAACTGAGCTGCTCTAGAGCTGAGCCTGGTGAGAGAAGTGTTGCACTGGTGTTTGCTGTAATGACACTTTCTATGTCCTACTTGACAGGTGTCTTCTATCAAGCTGCCTTTGAAAATGGATGTGACCAAAGGCTGTTGGTTGGATGCCTGAGGTGGTTGCTGTTGTGTGTTCATAAAGTGCCAGTATATTTTTTTATGTTTCAGAGACCATACCTTGTAGCAGCCGCAGACGGTGTGAGGCCTCTGTGGAGGTCACCATAGAGGTCCAAGATAAGAACCAAGATAAGAAAATGCCAAGTCATGTAAAGCGGACCTAAATGAGAACCCCTTTTCTGTTCTGTACCTCTGTAACATCATAGGTCACTTTTGCCTCGACTCTTACCATTGGACAGTTTTCAATACCCCTAAAGCCTATATAAACCCTAGCCCTGGACAGTGAATGCAGAAGAGCCTGTCACTGACCCTTCACAGAGACCCCTTCGCAATAAAGGCATCTGTGGAACATCATACAGCCTTCTCCTGTCTCTCTTCCCTGTCTGCCGAGGCACTTAGCAAGCAGAGAGCTGGAAATCACCTAACAGCTGAACTCACCAAAGAGCTGATATCACTATAGAGCTGAACTGTTTGCTAAGATAAGCCTGTGGCCGGGAGACTGCCCGAGGAACCTGGAGAAGGGACTCATCTATCCAGGATATTACGGCAGCCTTGGGTCAGACAGACCCTAAACCCCCAGCCGTAATACCTTTCTGTGTTCATTTAATCACATTTTTCTACTAGCAAAATTTCTTTCTGTGATGAACTCCTGCTTGAAGCTGTTGTTATAGTTCAAGAATGCTGCACTTTGCTTATTTATGGGAGTTAAATGAGGATTAATCATTAATTAATGAGATTGGGGTGAGATTAATGAGTCACATTAACGTGACTTTAAAAATCCCACACTTGGAAACACTGAAATGAAGATGCTTTGAGCGAATTCTTTATATCACACAAGTTACAAAATTAAGAAGTAACTTGTCTATGGAACTCCAAGGAGTGTCTCCTTATCATCAGTAGTGTGACGTGCACATTACATGATTTGAGGACTGTAGAAAAGGCACATGATAGCAAAGCACAGATGTTTTGAGGAAGATGGTTCATTTCCAAGTAGACATAAAGAAACTTAGGTTTGTCATTGCACAAGTGTCAACACTTTCAGTTACATAAAGAAATATTCTACTTTGACTTAGATAATGTCAGACTCTTATTTCCTTCCTGGACTTTTCCCTTTGTTTTCCAGCAATATGGATGGTAGTGTTTCAGTATCTGAGTGAGCCTAGGTTCCAAAAAAAGAGATCTAAAAAAAAAGCAGAGCCACTTGTCCAACACTGTTAATTTTACTCCCCTTTAATCACTAAGACTGCTGAATCCCACAGCCTTTTCCTGCAGCAAGATGAGATGTTACTGTGAAGTTGCAAAAGAATTAGTGTGTTCTACCTGATAAACCAGAAAATGGTGAGAATACATAGATAGACTGCATCTGTGATCCAGGCCCTGAAACTTAAGTTACAAGCTTGACTGAAGGCAGAATTTGGGGTTGAATTCACATCCTCAACTAGACTAATTGTTCTGGGTGGACTCCGCCACCAAACTACCATTATGCACCTTCGTGCTTGAAGGGCTGTGGGGTCAGGACCACTGCTGAACCAAGATGAATCTATTCTAGTTTTTTATTCAAACCTATTTTGACTATGGTATGTTCTCTCAGGTTACATAAACAGCTTCTTCTAGAGAAAGCTGGACTGTCTTGACACCTAGCCTGCAGCACCCCATTTTCTTGCATTTCTTGCACTAAGTCTTGCACTTCAAGACTTAGTCTTGTGACAAATGACTGCTCTTTAAAAATTTAAAAGGTTTATTAAACCTTAACAAAAATACAGCAAAAGGACTAAATAAGGAAAAACAGGCCTGGGAGCTGCCCTCATGAGTGCCTACCATGTGGCTCACTCATCTACAAGATGGTTGCTCTGCTTTTTATACCCTTGGTGTTGCAACAGGTAACCTTAACGCCTCCCAAAGTCTGTGTGTTAACTCTTTGTTGCTGTCCATTGGTGTTGTTTGCTTTCTTGTAACTTGGTTGGAGGTCAGGTGTTGCCATGCTGTGCCTCTAGTAATCAGCCTGCCCCTCCTCCAAATGCCCGGACTACCAGTACTATAACAATGCTGGGAGGGGGACATATTGTAGTAACATCACTCCTTAATTGTGAGAGCCAACAACTCATCTATAACAGTCTTGAAGGAAACCAAGCAACCTCTCATCTTGAGTGGCTGTCTAAACTGAAATGTGTTACAGGTGTGGAAGAGAGAGAGGAAAACTGCCAAGTTGTCCCCGAGAAATTGCTCTTGTGGTTGAGAACACCCTTCACTTCTGTTTTTAGCTGCTTTACATCCTGTAGACAGAGCTCTCCTTCACTGTTATGTGTACAAGAAACCTAAAGCTGTTTTTCTGTGCGTGTATTTTAAAGCCCATTTTGCCTCTCCTTTTTAAACCTCTGCCAGCTCCCATGCAAGAGGGAGTGAGTCCTCTGTGTCTGCCCTGTAAGGAGTGGAGTCACTGTTCTGCCACGAGCTGAGGTATCTCCAGGTATGGGACTAATTTATGATAGAAGAGACTATTCCTGTTTTGGGGAGGAAGAGGCCAAGAAGTGATAGAGGCAGGTCTGAGGAAGTTCTTTCCTCTGTGGGAGCAGACCAGAATTTGAAGGAGATAGTCTTTATCCACAGGTAAGTGGCTGAAATGTGAGCAAGAAAAGGGACACAAGTCTTATAGTTGTCACTTAGGAGCAAGAACTGCATGAGTATGGGCCCATGTGAAAAGCCATGGGAAGCTAAATTTAGAAGCTACTGACCTGGGATGGCAGAATTTTGCCTGTTTTCTGTCATTTACTCTCCTCGGGGCTCCAGGTTTTCCAGGAAGTGGAGACAGCTGCTGGGCACTTTGGTGGAAGCCTAGCAGGTCTGTTTCCTGCCACATGCTGTCCTGGGTGTAGCTGGAATGCAGATTGATGGCATGGCTGTCAAGTTAGAGGAGAGGTCAGCTTATTTTCTTCAGGACAATGTGTTGTGCATGCTCTCTGTTTCCCCCAGTCCCTGGCTTGATTTATCTTACCAGTGAGCACAGGGAACACCCCAGAAGTCTTTTTACCCTTGCCAGTGTGAAAAATGCCATTCATTTGTGTTTAAAATTTTAAAAGTTTAATAGTAAAAAAATAAAGGCAATATGAATTTGGACAATCAAGGTTACGACAATAAGAGACAATAAAAACCAAAGAATTACGGACATCCGGGTGCTTCTCTCTCAGGAAAAGCACACGGATAACAAGGGATTAATCTTTAAAAATAATAGCCTGTTGCATATTCATATTTCTTCACACATAATTCAAACATTCCTCTCAAACAAAGGGTGTCTTCTCTTTAATTTCTGCTCCTCATCTCATCACGTAAATCAATTTCTTGGCTCCTGAGAGTCTAGAAGAGGTACGATAAGGAGGCAATAATTATTTTCTCGGGATTTTGGTGTCTTGTTGTTATCTTTATGTGAAGAATTTTTTGGTTATCTGTTCCTTGAGCTAGTTACAAAAAGTATCTTACATCACATCGTTTCTATTTTAATATTATGCTTTAGCCAGAAAAACTACATTTAAAAGATTAATACAGCACTACAAAACTTAATACAACATAACTTTCCAACATAACACATGTAGTATTCATTCTAATATTTGCAAAGAGCCAATCATATAATATGCATTTTTCACACCAAGATTAAACAAGCACCTTTATACTTGTGATCCCCAAAGCTATTTCAGCCTCAGGGCTTTGAAAAAATCAAAAGCCGTCGTCTGTGAGAGCTCAGTGGGGAGGGTTCATTTTGCTTCCTGAACATGTGGCAATAAATATGGGTGACATTTCATGCCAGGCTATGTGACACTACCACTACTACACAGCAGGTAGTGGGAGATAATGCCTTTTTTGCCTGGATAACTGGTTGGATTAAAGGTCCTCCTTGAGGTCTAAAATACAAAGGGGACTGTTTTGCTAAAAATGAGGCACTGTCTTCAGGTGGGTGCAGTGGATGAGAGTGCTCTAGGTGTTTGAGGAAGCTACAGAAACTCCATAGGGAGATGTTGTCTTCTGACTAGCTTTGACCAAGTACTGGATCCACTCAGCAACAGCATACTTTGGTGGTCTGGATATCTCATTAAACTGCCTAAGTTGCACTCCTCACTCCACTCTACCTATAACTCGATGTGGGGGTCAGCACACAGAACTTTCTGTCTGTTCTAAACTGATGAGCTCATTTACCTGGGTTCACAAAAGTGGTGCCAAATGCTGTCAGGTCTGCTATGTTTTGTTGTTGCAGGGTTGTGCTGGTTTGAACGTAAACTGGTGTGAGAAACTCAACAACCCCACTCAACAACTTTAAGAAAGATTACAGGTCAGAGTTACAATTTATTAAAGAGATAATGATAAATAAAATAATACAGAGAAAACTGGTTTTAACCCACAAAGACTGAATACAAACTGGCACCCTGCTGGTCAGGGTGATGGTACCAGTCCTGTCAAAGCTCTGGTCCTCCTCCAAATCTATCAAGCGGTGGCAGAAGTCCCCAGGCCCAATGATTTTATATACTCATTTCCATAGGGTCACTCAAAATTATGGAGGATGCAGCCTCCTTTTTTATCCTAATTTCCCGGCTACATTTCCCTCTTTCCCCACTGGCTGAGGTACTTGAGAAGTTCAGACTTGCTAAATCGCCTAATACAGACCCCCTTCCAATGTGCACACCACACACCCCCCATGNCTACATTTAAAAGATTAATACAGCACTACAAAACTTAATACAACATAACTTTCCAACATAACACATGTAGTATTCATTCTAATATTTGCAAAGAGCCAATCATATAATATGCATTTTTCACACCAAGATTAAACAAGCACCTTTATACTTGTGATCCCCAAAGCTATTTCAGCCTCAGGGCTTTGAAAAAATCAAAAGCCGTCGTCTGTGAGAGCTCAGTGGGGAGGGTTCATTTTGCTTCCTGAACATGTGGCAATAAATATGGGTGACATTTCATGCCAGGCTATGTGACACTACCACTACTACACAGCAGGTAGTGGGAGATAATGCCTTTTTTGCCTGGATAACTGGTTGGATTAAAGGTCCTCCTTGAGGTCTAAAATACAAAGGGGACTGTTTTGCTAAAAATGAGGCACTGTCTTCAGGTGGGTGCAGTGGATGAGAGTGCTCTAGGTGTTTGAGGAAGCTACAGAAACTCCATAGGGAGATGTTGTCTTCTGACTAGCTTTGACCAAGTACTGGATCCACTCAGCAACAGCATACTTTGGTGGTCTGGATATCTCATTAAACTGCCTAAGTTGCACTCCTCACTCCACTCTACCTATAACTCGATGTGGGGGTCAGCACACAGAACTTTCTGTCTGTTCTAAACTGATGAGCTCATTTACCTGGGTTCACAAAAGTGGTGCCAAATGCTGTCAGGTCTGCTATGTTTTGTTGTTGCAGGGTTGTGCTGGTTTGAACGTAAACTGGTGTGAGAAACTCAACAACCCCACTCAACAACTTTAAGAAAGATTACAGGTCAGAGTTACAATTTATTAAAGAGATAATGATAAATAAAATAATACAGAGAAAACTGGTTTTAACCCACAAAGACTGAATACAAACTGGCACCCTGCTGGTCAGGGTGATGGTACCAGTCCTGTCAAAGCTCTGGTCCTCCTCCAAATCTATCAAGCGGTGGCAGAAGTCCCCAGGCCCAATGATTTTATATACTCATTTCCATAGGGTCACTCAAAATTATGGAGGATGCAGCCTCCTTTTTTATCCTAATTTCCCGGCTACATTTCCCTCTTTCCCCACTGGCTGAGGTACTTGAGAAGTTCAGACTTGCTAAATCGCCTAATACAGACCCCCTTCCAATGTGCACACCACACACCCCCCATGCCCTCACCCCTCTTTTCTTTGTATCTCTGTTCTGTTTCTCTAAGTCCAAGAATTTAGCACAGCCTTGGGTGAGCAACAGTGTCAACTGTTGGAATTCTTCTGGATTTTATGGTTCTTTCTATTGTTTTTTTCACCTTATCTACAAACAGGCCCACAGTTTGTAAAGACACATCCCTTGCATTCCTTTCAGGTTCAGGTGGGAATGCTCAGTACCTTCCTCAGGGCGGGGAGTTTCACAATTCATTGAGTAATACTCTGAGTCATGGAATATTTTGAGACTTCTTAATAGTTTAAGTCGTTGCAGCTGCCCATTCTGCGGTCCCATTGAGTCCTTTATGGCCCATTAGCAGACATTACCCCTCAGGCTGGGTGTGACTGTGCTGGTGCTTCCTCTTCGGGAGTTGTCAGAACTGAGTCGAGTCATTGGTGTGAAAAAAAATAAACTCTACCCTGTGGCAGAGGGTTTGCCTCTCCTTATCTAAGTTGCCTTCTTCCTTTGCCCGTTGGCTGAGGTACTAGGAAGGTACAGCCTTCCCGAACCGCCTACCACGTATTCCCCCTTGAACCTGTCACTTTACCCAAAGTTCAGAAGTTCAGGCTTGTGCAGACCCACGTGTCTATTTCAGGAGCCAGACTGTCTGGGGTCTGCAATAAACCTACTGCCCGAAGTTAGTAGAGACTTAAAACCCATTTCAAAGACGCTAACACCCATACCTTCACCCATTAAATTGTTTGTAAAGACATTAGCACACATCTTTCCTATTACAAGTGTTTGGTGCTGAGTGCTGAGAGGGAGAACCAGACCCTCCAGAGGAAGAAATGCTCACTAAAATCTGCTCAGCTCATGATTGTTTGATTGGTTTAATCTGGCCTGAATTTGTGCTTTGGAACAGCTGTGGCATCTCTATCTACTCTTGTGTAGATAAGATAAACTGGATTAGGCTCGGGGGCTGCAGCAGGGAGCACAGCCAGCTTCTGGCACCATGTGCCCCAACTCCCTCCTCCCATTCCTTTTGAGGTTGCCAGCACACTGCAGAACAGCTGAAGCTCCTGTCCCACTGACAGAAGACAAAGAGGAGGATTGTGCAGTCCTGTCAATGCTGACAGAGCTGGAGCTCTTGTCCTTGCAAAAGTCGTCCGGAGACTTAGTGTTGGCTTTGCTGTCTAGGGGTGTCATTCTACTGCTGTACTGTCGGTTACAGTGGGGACGGGTCCGGTTCCAGTTGGGGCCCTCCACCTCTTTAGGTCCTCGCCGAGCCGTGGGTGCCGTTTTTGGTCGGTTTCGGTGGTGGCTTCCGCCCCAGGGCGGCTGGAATGCACCGATTGCACTCATTAACATATATCCGTTCGCAAGTCATACTGCGATTGTGGAAGTTTTCTCGGGGACCGGCGGCGGGATCCGCGCAGCGCTGAATGGAGACGGGGCGCAGGCAAAAAGGGGAGGAAGGGAGGCAAACTGGGGGCATATGCAAGGGGTGAGTGGGGGCAAACCGGGCAAAACAATCGAACAACCGAACCGACACCCGAAAGAGTAAACCGAATAGTGTAAACGGCAGGAGCATGCATGTGAACTCTGAACTGGTAAGTGACCCATCTCTTTATTCATAACACCACTATCTGTGGATTTAGATTCTTGTCTCTTCCCTGCAGAGATCTGGCAGCTGGGGTTCAGAATGCACTTACAGAGGAAGGATGGAGCTGCTGGTTCTGGTGGGGCAGCAGTACTGTATATACAAAGTTGTATAAGGGGAACGGTTTAGTTGTGCCAGCAGTAACAGGGACTACACAAGGATCCAGATCAGACTGTCAGCTGGGACAAAGATTAAACAAGGCCCTAAAAAACAGCTACAAAGGCAGGTCTTGCTGCAGCCTGAGGACCTGCTGTCACACTGAACATTCTTGTAGTGACTGTGGCCATGCTGCACCCAAATTCAACATATCTGTTGGTGTAGAAAAGCCCTGAATGCATTGTGCTATGGTTTAACCTTTAATAAGACAGCAATTTCAATTTACAAGATCAGTCAGAATTTAAAATGCTTCTAGGTGGCATGGGCACAACACTGTGAACTCAGTGGCTATTCTAACAGTTGTAAAACACTGCAGGGAAACCCAAGAATAGAGGTGACAGATTGAGTAGTAGAGCAAGAAAGGCAGCAGAGGCATGTCCTTCAGGACATGTGAAACACGAAGATGCAGGAAAGGTGCCAGCTCTGACAAGCAAATTTTAAGAACTGAAGGAAAATGCACCAGCTAATAATGCAAAACTAGTAAGTTTGCATCCAGCTAATAATGCAGACTTTTTCAAAGATGCCAGAGAGGGCATGGAGAAAAGAGATAAGCACAGTACATGTGAGACACAGATGAAGACAGAGCAGAAAGTGTGGCAGAATGTTACTATTTCCTGGATGCTTTTCTTATGGGACCTGGATCAGAGCAATTGTCTCTGTCTGAAATGTCAATAGAAACTGCTACAGGACAAAGAGATAACACAAACAGTAACAAAACAGTAGGACCTGACAGTCTAGACCAAAGGAGTCCAGTGGGAAATGAGTAGATTGACACTCTATCCACACACCTCCACTGCTGAGGAGCAGCATAATGGCAGGTGACAGACAGTGCAGTTCAAAAGCAGTTGTTCTTTGCACGGGCATGGTCAAAATTAAATAGAAATAGAGTGTGGAAGGACAGAAGGGAAAAACTTGTTACACTGCTGTATATGTTTATGGTCTCTGGACTTCTGCATGTGCATTCTTTCTGTGGCACCAGCATCAAGCTGGCAAAACTGGAAAGAGATGAGCAGAGAGACTCTTTCCTTGGGGGTAGGAAGTTGCACAGGCTCTGTGTCTCAGAGAACAGGGAGGTGAGAAGGAATACGAAAGATCAACAGCTCACAGCCGAAATTGAGATGTGTGGGGAGCAATTCTTCTTGCCTGAGTCCTGGGTAGGCAGTGAACTCTTACAGTGGCAGTTCCCAGCTGGCATTGGGAAGCTCTGCTTCATGCAAGGCTTAGCTTGGCCGCCAGCAGAGATGCCATGAGGAGATGGAGGTCCATGTACACATGGGTGCCGACAGTGACACATAAGCCAGGGTTAGGACTGGCAAATGCCATCCTGCATGGCTTACTGCCACTTGCAGGGAGTCAGGTGACCCTTCTCCAGGGAGAAGCCACTTTGGAGTAGGTAAATTTTGGTCTGACTTGCTGCAGACATTCTTGTGATCATAGCTTTATGTCCTATTTCTGTGTTTTCTTGTGTAAAGCCTCTGTTTCCCAGTTTTATCTGAGAAGAGTCCTCCCAGCTCTGCTGGGCACCCAGACACAGACTGGCTCCTGTGAAGCCCAACTCTGCTGAAGGGGAGATCTCCTTCACTCTCCATGAGTCTGCATCTGTGCAAGCCTTTAACCATCAGTGGCAGCTCAGTTGCAAGTAGCTGCCTGGGCATGACTGGGGGGATGGCAGGAGGACCTCCTGCAGGGTCGGTCTCAGGTATTCAGCTGCCAGACTCCCTAGGGAAAACACTTCAGAGCAGCTCAGACAGTCTATGAGTAGGAGAGTGGAAGTCCCAGTACTCCCCAGGATGTAGGCACTGATGCTATGTACAGTGTTGTTGCAGTCTCTCTTTTTATTCCAGTGTTAGGAAAATTAATCCACAAATACAAGAGGTTTATGTCCAAAAAGGAGACAGAGGAGTCCTGTAACTTTATTCAAATAAAGGGAGAGGTCATAGGCATTTTCCATAGTGTCTCAAATTGTCAGAGGAATAGCCTCCTTTTATCTTAATTTCCTGGCTGCATTTCCCTCTCTCTTTCCCCACTGGCTGATGTACTTGAGAGGTACTGACTTCCCAAAATGTCTAATACTCCCTTCCAATGTATATTCCCCCCACCCCTTTTCTTTTCCTTGTGTCAATCAGTGGAACTTCTGTGGAATGTATGGTTCTTCCCATTGTTTCTTTCATCTCTCTGTATCTAACTTTATTTATAAGCAGACTCACAGTTTGTTTGTAAAGACAAATCCCTCATTCCATTCATCAATCAGTGGAATCCTTCCCGCTGTTTCTTTTATTTCTATTTATTTCTGCTAGTTTTATCTACCAGCAAACCCACAGTTTGTTTGTAAAGACAAATCCCTCATTCCTTTCACCAGGCTGCTTGGTACCCTTGTCCTCAGCCGACAGCACCTGATGACATCTAGAAGGCTAATCCTGCGTGAGTCACTTGTGGGCAAGAACAACAAAGTCACTGGTGTAAGTCCTCTATGGGCAGCCCGTCTATCAGCAGTCATTAAGACTTTGTGGGAAACTTCATGTGGTACTCTCCAGGTGAATTGGGGTCTGAGGGGGAATCCAAAGTGCTGTTTGAGCTGGAAGAACTGTGGCATTTGTGCCATCTCTGCACAGGGATGCAGACACTTCTCATCCACCAGGAGGTTTCTAGGAGCATCTACAAATGCATGGGTTGGGCTGGGGCTTCTGGAGAACGGCCAAGGGCCTGAATGAACAGAGGGAGGCTTTGGAAAACCTTCTCAAGTCTGGGCAGTGGATGTAGGAAGCAGTATCTCTGCTTCATGCACTATGAAGTGCATGTGTGCAGGCTGCTGCAGTGATGGAGTGAGGTGGAAGGTGGTAGGGTGCCTTGGGACCCCTGACTGCCCCTTTGCTCTGCAGGTCTTGCTCTCCTCCAGTCCTGGCATTGGGGCTCAGTTGGTCCTTTGTGCTTGTAGAAGATGAACGCTACCCTAAAATGAGCTGTTTCCTGCCAGCTGGGTGTGCAGGCACAGCTCAGTGGATTCTGGACTGCCAGACCTGTGCCAGGACAGCTGGCAGGGCAGGAAGAGCAGAGGTGGAGGCAGCAGTCCTGCAAGGTGCTGCATTTCTGCTTGCTCTTCACACAGGCAGTATGGCTAAACCACATGGTGGCACATGGTATGCAAGCTCTGTGGCCACAAGACCACCAGCCTGAGTGACACAGGCACAGGTTGCTGGTGTTACTGGACTCCTGGATCACGGAGCAGGTCCAGGTAGAAATTGAACATTTCCAGGATGATATTTAGCCCATGCAGTTCACTGGATAAACGTTTATGCCAGCAAAGAGACAGGGATTAGACTCACCCTTTGATGCTGGTAATGGTTTGAAGAGATTCCATTGTGTAAGGTCAGAGCTACGCTGTGGCCCAGCCCTTTGCCCCTGAGTGCCTCTTCCATTGGCTAACAGCAACACGTGCTGATAAGCTGCTCCAACCAAAACCCAACACATTCAGTTTTGCTGGGTTAGTTTTGGGTTGTGCAACCCTGGCTGCATGACAGCTGCAGGGGATAGAAATAGGGCAGGCAAGACTGCCCATCCAAGAGCAGCCTGGGACCCTCTCAGCTCAGCTTGGAAGAGACATGACCCCAAGAGAGAGACTGCTCCTTTAGCAAAGTGGGAATAAAGCCATTAGACTTCCTGCTAGTCCAAGTCCTGTTCTCTTCTGGGACTTGAGTTACTTGCACTCCTTTTTCTCTTGGTGGTTTGTAGGAGTGTTTTAGAGCCTTAGCTTTTTATCCAGCTTTGTCTCAGGCTTGTTCACTCTCCAACACTCTCTCTTGTTTTGCCTTTCCTGATCACCGTACTGCTGCTTTCTTGGGCTGCATTTCTTTTCCCAAAAATGTGTGTTTTCCAGGGATTGAGCTCTGAACCCAGAGTAAATCCCCTTCAGTCTACTAAGGAGTGATCTCCTCCATGCTAGTGTTTTTGGCGTCTGCTGGGAAATAATTTGTGTTTTTGTTGGTTTGAGATCATGGGGGCCACCTGCAGACTAAGGGTGTTCAGACCTGTGTTGTCAATACCCAGCATGCTCTGTACTTCTCTGTCTGTCCTTCCTTGTTTCTTGTGATGCAGACTCTCGATATGCTGATGGCTTCTCCAGTTTTTTAATCCAAGCTGTCCTGCACAGGGGTGCTCTGCCAACTGTCTTGTGCCTCCTCCAGAGAGACTGCTCCAAATCCTGCATGTTATTGTACAGCGCTCTCCCCAGTTGCCTTCTCAAAAATGCCTTGAGGTGACTCTTGGGGCCTCTTTATAGTAGATTTGCAAACTTGAGTCAGCTTTTATTCAATGAAAAATGGAATTTGAGAAGCTGTGGAGGAGGGAGTTTTGTTATGTCTAGCTTGTTGATGGAGGCAGACAATGGGAGTCCGGTATAAATATGCTTCTTGTGGGGATGTGACCACCTTTCTTCTGCTTCTTTCCACCAGCTTCTCACTTATTTTTTTCTTCCATGCCCCCCTTTCTCTTTTTTTGTGACATTTCTGCCATTGTTTTGTGGCTACCAAGCTCTCAGGCCATTTCACTTTCTGTTTTGTAGATCTTTATTGAGTTGGATTTGCGCCCCCAGCCTTCAAATGGTTCAGCAGGAAGCTGGGTTGAAGAGGATTTTGTCTATCTTATGAAAGATAGGTATGGAGATCCTAGGAAGAGCAAATTTCCAGGCAATATGTACCTTTGTCAGTGGCAGACTTTGGCATGCAATCCAGCCTCATTTACTCTCCACTTCTGGCCAGGCTGATGCATCTCAAATCTACAGCAGCAATAAGGGGGCGGGGCTCTTGGATAGAAATACTTTGTCATCACAATGAGCCTTTGACTGCAATGATCCAGTGTATGTGCTGGGAGTCCTGGGACACTCTGGGAGAGCCTTGAGAGCATTTCTGCAGCCTTCCTGGCTTGTGGTTGCAAAGTTGCAGAGAGCATGGCTTTGGCCTCCAGCAACTCCATGCGCCCTGCATGCTGGTGGTGCCCAAAGCCAGGGGAGTTGTAGGTTTCTGGGCAGACAGGATGACAGGCAGCAGCAAGGCCTGAAGAGTGTCACTTGTGGAACTAGAGGGAAAACAGCAGACACATGGGGTGGATAGTGGATAAGCTTAGGAGAAAACTGCTGGTGTCCTTGCCAAGAAATAAGCAGGAGAGTGGCTGGGGCACTGTTACTTTAAATGCGTGAGGGAACAGCCATGGCACACTGGTCTTTGCAGAAAAACATCTTTTGTTTTTACAGTTCAGAGTTAATAATCCACAATCCTGGATTTGAGCAGCTGGAGTAAGTAGCCCTTGAATGTCTTGGCTCACCCTGCTCGGTAGAAGGCAGTGCACAGCCCACTTGTCAGGGCTGATATGTGGCTCATGGCATGGGGTGGGGCTTGCAAGGCTCCCATGTGGCTGAGAGCAAAGGAACTGGACAAGAAAGCTGCTGCACTAGGCAGGAAGCTGGCAAAAGGTCTGGAGACTGATGAAGAAGAGGAAGATTTCTATGATACATCTGAGATTGAGGCCTCGGGCACCATCTTCAGCCCTGTGAAGAGGTATTCATGGCATGCTCTTCTTTTTTGCCCTTGCTTGGATCCAGGGGTAGAAAGTGCCATATTGTGGGGAATTCCTGCAGCTCATGGCAGTCTGCTTTGGCAAAATGTCAGAAAACTTCCATCTCTAATGGCCCTAAACAGGATGTGTTGGGGATTTGCTCATTCCCAAGGCAATGGGCTATTATCTGTGGGGATTTTTGTTGCTTCCCTTGGTGGGGGCTCACTCAGGTCCATGTTGACAAGTATACCTGTTCACCTGGGCTTTTTTTTCTGTGCAGCCACTCCAGACTCTGCTCTGCACGGGACCTCTTTGCCATCTGAACACCGCAGAGTTTCCAGGTACTGCAGCACTGGGTGCATTCCCCATGGGTGCCTCTGGCCCCGCAGCCAGTCCCTTACTGCCTTGCTGCAGGCCTGGGCTTCTCCAATTACCACATACTCTGTTGAGGCCTCTAACATGAAGACCATCATGCTTTATGTGACTTCCCTGGGTAAGATGTAAGATTCCCTGAATGGACTGCATTCATAAGTGCCGGCCTCAATATCAGTAAGCCCATGTAGTTAGCTATGGATAAACAGGAGAAGGGAATCAGCTATATGGCTACATGTGCCATTGCAAAACACTGCCTGAGCAGAGCTTCAGAGAGTACCCAGGCAGGGCTGGTGCTTGCCAGCTTTCCCAGGGCCTTGTCTGTCTTCTGTAGGGACAGCTGTGGGACATGGCCAGGGCCAGGGGGCTGTTTGGGGGCTTCCTTGGACATGCCAGGAGGTTGTTGGGAAGCTGTGCCTCTGACTGATTATCTGACATCAGGCTAAATTGATTTCAGGGCAGATCTCTCAGCATGGCTATGGATTTAAATCCTCCTCTACTTCTAAGTAAACATGGACTCACATTTGGTCCTATCAACCAAGCAGGAAGTTTTTGTGAGGGTTGAATTTCCTACCATCATTCTCTTGAAGCAATCATTCTCTACCATAACCATGGCCTAATTACTTGTACTGAGAGGAAATGTGAGAACATTTCTTGCATGTCTTAGACTCTTAAGCAGTTACAGTAAATGAGACAGCTGCATTCCAGTCTTGCTAATGATGTCCATCTCAGTAGAATTCAAAGAGGAGTATTAACAGAAAATACAAAAAGCTTCTTCTTCAAGATTCTCTGTGGACCCTGCCATGTGGGAGCAGTGGGTTTGCAACCCATTGGGATCAGAAACTGAGGGTACAAGTGCTGCTGGGAAAGTTTTCTCTTGTCAAAAATATTGGGGCTCTTACACTTTATTTTCTTGCTTGTCTCAAGCAAGTATCTCAAACACTACTTTGATCTGCCCTGGCTGTAGCAGATTTCAGCAGCCATGCCTTTGTCTGCCCTAGGCATCCACCTCTTCATTGAGAGTGCCCTGTACACGTGCATACTGGTATTGTTGAAACAATCTCAGGATGGAGGTGTAAACAAGGAGAGTGCTGATTTTCTCCCATATTTTCTCAAGTTGGGATTAATGTAGTTGAAGCACAGAAGCTGGTGGGGGTGAACATCACAACCCCTTTGTTGTAGTCAAGGTGGGAGATCATAGGGGAGAGAGGAGTCTTTATTGACCCATACGTGCAGGTCTCATTCTGTGGGCAGCAGGTGAGTCTGAGAGGAATCTGTGTTGGGACAGGCTGCTTCTCCCTTGGCTGTGTGGCAGCATGTTGTGGGCTCATGGTGCCAGGAACCTCCATGGGGCACAGCAATCCCACTGAAAATAGGCTGGGAGAGCCCAGGTATTGCTGTCTTTAGCAGTGGCCTGAGCTGTGTGGCCATGGCTGTGCAATGTCTGAATGAGAAGGCTATTCTCTGCTTTTGTCTCTGCAGAGAGCTGCTCATGGGACAGCCCCAGCCCTGGGCACAGCTACTAGCTGAGCTACTGGCTTTGCAGACAGAGATTCATATCCTTAAACATGGGGACAGGGTCAGATAAATTCTGGAGCAGAAGTCCTTTTTCTGTGTCAAGCTGGGCTCAGCCTGAGACCCTTGAGAGACTTTACTGAGATAATGACCCGGTTTTTGCACACGAGGTCAGGGTTTCTGGTCCTGTAATATCCATTAATATGAGAATCAATCCCTGGGCAGTCTTAGGGGCCTGGAGTGCTCCAGGTCACCCTTAGATACCCATGAGTCTGCTGCCTATTTGCATTCCCTTGATTCTGCAGGTCATGCCAAGGGTCTTGGGACAGCCCCCTATTAATTAAACAGAGAGATATTGTAGGAACAGGGATAGGAGCAGGGACACTGCCCCCCCAGGGGCCTGCCCAGCACTGTCTACAGGTGGTACAAGAGTACATGCCATTGCGAGATAAGCTCTGAGGCATCCCTTTCTCTGGGCACCAGTTGGGACCGTGTGACTTTCACACCTTCTCCTTCCCAGGGGGAAACATCAGTGGAGACCAACACGACTGAGCCTGAGTGGAATGAGCAGACCAGTTTCATTGAGATGTTCCCACCTCTGTCCAGAAAAATAAAAGTCCAGGTGCTGGATGATGCCAATGTCGGTGATGTGGCCATTGCTACACACTACATTGACCTGCAGGAGATCTCGGATCCTGACAGGAATGGTGAGACTTAGTATGGCTGCCTTGGGGCAGGATGTCCTGGGCAGCACCATGCCATGCACTTTCTGCTTGGCATGCTGATCTCCTGGGGGTGGGAGCAGGAGTGGCTGAAGCACACTGACATTCTGGTGTCCTGGGCAGTCCTCTTGGGGGAGGTCTCTCTGCAGCAGCACCCTGGAGCAAAATGAAACCCTGTCCCTGTCCCTGCAGGCTTTAATCCCACATTTGGCCCAGCTTGGGTGAATCTCTATAGCTCCCCCCAAAACTCAGGTTTGTGGGACATCCACAAAGACCTCAATGAAGGCATCGGTGAGGGCATCATCTTCCGTGGGCGCATCCTCATGGCCATCACAGTGGAGATCTTCAGCGGCCCCAGCATGGCAGAGAGGAAGCTTGGGGTCAGGATGAGAGGTGCCCTGAGAAAACTGAAGCTGAAGAAGAAAAATAAAAAATCCAAGGAGAAAATAAAGAACTGAGCCAGCTGCAGGGAGAGGGGGAGCCGGGAGCTCTCAGGAGGCTGAGCAGCCCAGGGAGGTCACTGTGGAGGTGGAAGAGCTTCATCCACTCCCCAAGGTGAGCTCTCCTGTGCTGACATGGCTGATCCATGCCAGTCTTTGGCATGCACAGCTGAGAAGGGAAAGAGGCAAGGCGGGAGGCAGCTGTGTTGGTGCAATAGCCATCCCTTAGCCTACAGCTTGCTCAGTGGCTTCACACAAGCATCAGCCAATCCATGGCTCTACACCAACACCTCAGGATTTCCAAGAAATCTTATCCTGCTTATGGCAGCCCAGTGGTGATCTCTGCAGCATCCTGCTGAGGTCCTCTGGAAGGGCTGGCAGGCATCAGTTATGCCCTGGTGCTTAGGCAGTGTTTTGGCACACGAGGCACTCAGGCTGATTTCTGTGTCCTTGCTCAGAATGTGTTGGGGTGAAAGGATGAATTCCTTCTCTTTGCTGCCTTCTTTGAAGCCACTATGATGGATTCCCCTCTCAGCTCGAAACCTGTCAGCTTTGAAGTCTCTATAGGTGGGTATTCCCCAGGGCCGCGTGTCCAGAAACCATGGGAACAGTGTGAATCTCCCTCTGACAATCAAGTTAGTTCTTGATACTGCCCTGTCAAGTCAGCTTGGGAAATTGGGAAAGATGAGTCCAGGGAGTGTGTACAGTGCTTTACTAAAATCCTGAATCTCTTCTATGGGATTGGAGATTTGCACCACTTGTGTTAATTACCTGTTTTGGGAAAGTTTGGGGAAACTCTTCTAGTAAGTGGGGGTACAAAGAAGTAGAAGGATTTGGTAGCAAGAAATGGAAACAAAAGAGGGAAAGCTGGGATACTGGGGTTGACCATGAGGCGATGTGACAAGTGATGGGGAGACAATGGCCTGAGAATGGGTCAAAGCCCCCACCTGCTAAGCTGGTCGGGTGAAGATGCTTGATGCTGAGATGCTACTTAAGGAGCTGATGCTGGCCCCAGTGTAGGGATGTAGATGGTAGTCAGCAGGCACTTGGTGGAGCTGGCAGAACTGGAGCAGACATACACAAGGACCTCCTTGCAACTGCCCAGCTCCCTCTCGAACTTCCTGGTTGTCCATGTGATGCGTCGATGGTTGGACACTACTGCAAGTTCCCAAACAGTAAATGCCCCTGTGTTTCTCTCGACAGGAAGACTGCCAAGAGTCTGGTTTTCCTAGCTAGAAAACTGATTTTCTAAAAAAACCTGAGTGATCCCACTTACCTGTTAATAATTTAATGCTCACCTTCAAGGAAACTATGGCAAATCTGAAGAGCTTTTGACCAAAGGATGGCAAAAAGTGGAAAAAGGAGATGTGAAAGAAGAAAGGCAGACTTTACTGGGTGCTGGTTCAGGTGGTGAGCTGGATGCTGAAATCCTGACTCCAGCTTTAGCAGCACTGAACAAATCAGTTACAAAGAGCCAGAGACCAGAGCCCATGAAGTATGACAAGTAAGTCTTCTATATCTTTCTGTCACACCTCTCCTGAAGCCGTCACAGCTTCCTAGGTTGGTTGTTCCAGATGTTATTAGATGTCTCCTCAGCGACGCATCATAGGTTTCTCTTCCTTGTAGCCCTGCAGCTTGCCATGGCCTAGCTGGCTGGGATTTCCCACTAGCTCTATCAACCCTATGGTGTCTGCTTGATGTGTGCAGATGGCAAAGGACAGGATCCCAAGGAAACTGAGACATGTCAATAACAGCTCTCCCTTTTCTGCTTCACAAGCAGCATCCTCAGGGCTTGTTTGCAGTGAGGAAGAAGGAGAGGAGTACTCTTGGCATATGCTGTCCTCTGTTGAGGAGGCAAGACACATACAGAAGTTCTTCTGATGTTTCCTCTGGGAATGCTGCCTAGTTTGTACCACAGGCCTGGCAACGTCTTGGTCTTTGTGTTGTGTGGCCTGTGCCTGCTACTACTTAGTTCCGTAGCAGTGAGAAATCTTGGTAGCATCCTGTGGATATTCTCACTCTCTGGTAACAGACCAGACATATCTTCCCCCAGGCTTGGCCTGGGAAAGTTCACAGAAAGAATTAAAACAATTATTTTCTTATCCCTTGCACCTGGTGTTGTGCAGAATGTTTACAAGAAGGAGTTGTTCCCTGCTTGACCAATAGTGCGAGAGAAGTTTCCTAAAGACCAATCAGGTCTTAGGTTCACTGTGCTCTCTATAAGAAGTGTGATTTTCTATTAATAAATGCCTTTTATGCCTTGTGAATCATGGAGTCTATGTTGTCTTCATCTGTCCCCTATATCACTCGTGTAACAGCATACCATGTTCCTGCCAGCCTCATTCATCTGAGCATGTGCTGCTGTCTCTACTAGAAGCCCTGTGTGCTAGTTTGGGATGGCAAAGGGCAGATCCAGCAGCTTGCACCCATGTCCATGGTGCAGAGCCTAAAACAGCCAATTAATTCCCTGTGAAGGAGACAGAGTTCAGCCTCTGCTCCCTTGCTGGGTGTGCAAGCACATGTGTTATGATATGGCATATGCTTTCTGTAGCAGTAGCCATAGCCTCCTCTACCTTCTGCCCTTAGGTCCTACAGCTCCCTGCCCACCACGCATGAAAAACCCTGCGTGTATGTATGGAGCTACTGGAAGGATCATGCCTGGAGACTCTGCATTTCCAACTGGATTGTCAAACTGGCAGAGCGCCTGGTAGTATGTTCAGGGTGTTTGTATGTGGCATGCTCCTTCCTGGTGTGCTTTCCTTGTTGCATGTGCAGTTGCTGTGCGAGATGTTTGCTGTCCTCACCACCCATGCAAGTCCATGTCTCTCACAGGCCTTAGTCCCACCTGCCCTTTAGATAGGGTCGGGTAGGCCACATGAACTCATGCATAAACTGCCTGGTGGTGGTTTGTGGAGGAGTGAGTGATGTGATTGATGTCTGTGACAAGTTGCTCTGCTGCCAGTCCTGAGCTGTGTGAGCCTAGGCAGATGATTGGACAAGCAGACTCTCAGCCTCAGGTTGTTGTGAAGGGGACTCAGTCTCTCCACGGGACCTTGCCTTTTCCTTTTGGGCTTGAAAATAGGAAAGTAGAGCTTGCCACAGTGTCTGTTAGCAGCTGCTTGAGGACTGAGATAAAAGGTGTTGTAAAAACAAATGTTAAGGTTATCCTCAGGCTCTAGAGAGTCCCTGGTGGCATAATGCTGATCTGCAGCACTCATGAATCCCAGCTCTGCAGAAAGTAATAAGCCATTTGTGGCAAATGCATCCTTGCAAGGTTTTACTCTGACCCCTCAGCCAGGTGCAAGCTTCGTGAGTATTGTGATTTCGCTACAGGAGCACGGGTTGGATGACATGGGGAAGCTCTTGAGAAGACCAAAGGCTAAAGCAGAAGAGCAACTCAGAGAGGTGCTGGAGGAATTTGTAGCTGGATGCAGGTTAGCATGTCCCTGATTTCCTGAAGTTTCTTGTTTTCAGGTTAGGAGGTCATATCATATTCTGCCTCGCCTGTGTGCGGCCTTCTCTCTTCTCATTTTGAGGTGGATGTGCAGAAGGAAATGAGGATGACTTGGGAAAAGGACCCTCCCTGTAGCTCTTCAAGCTTGGAGAGGAGACCCCAGTTATGTTCTAAGAATCAGAGGGGTCATAGTGTTCCTGGGCTGCCACGTTTCCTAAATGTGAAGGACATTTCCTTCACTCTTTTCAATCATGCAGTCAAAAGACCAGTGCTTCAATTCCCATGACCACCCTGTGGGGGCCATTATGCACTTCAATCCACAGTGCTACAGTAGAAAGGGAGCCTCAGGTGCTGAGAATCCCCAGTGTACCTTCTGAGCCAACAGGCTTGCAGAAGAGAAGGCATTGCGGAAAGGGAGCCTTCTGGCACATCTGGACTGGTACCAGGGATTTGGAGCTTGTGTCCCTGCTGTGAGCTGTGCTCAGCCTACTGGGTGCAGAGGATACAGAGTCTGTGCTGCTTTTCTCATTGCAGGCAATATTCACTCAGCACAGAGAGAAAAACAATGGCTCATCCAAGTAACCTGGACAGATGTTGGACAAAATACCTGATGCACAACATTGTAAGTTGTGGGGCTTGGTGGTGGTTGGTGGGAGCCTGTGCAATCCCTGCTCTGGGAAAACTTCTGGAAGATCAGCAGGAACTCATGCTATGAAGGAAACCTGGAGCTAAAACTCGCTATACCGGTCATAGGCTTTTACTACAGCATCTCCCAACTTCTGCTCAGACCAATACAATTTCCAGCACAGGGAAAAGAGACAGGGTCTGGCCATAGCTGACCCCAGTTTTATGCAGATGCTGTTCCCTGATGCTTCATCTCCACTGGGGCATTTGTAGTTGAGCACATGCATGTTGCTGCCCAGTAGGTTGCTGGAGGCCTTTTGGTGCATCATATTCCCACAGGCAGTTTTGTGGTGGCTCACTGAGATCTGCTACTCCTGAAAACTCAGCCCCTTGGCTGGGTACATATCCAGCAGGTCTACAATAGCCATTCATCTGTGTGTCCTTAGAAAAGGCAACACTTGGGCACTTATCACTCTGCACACAAGACCAGCTGGCTGAATGAGAGCACCCTCCATCACAGCACAGCAGAGCACAGCTGTAGAGTCATAGTCCCTGTCGGACTACAAAGCTTTGAAAGGCTGACCAAAATGCAGTGACAGCAGCAGGAAATAAAATTTAGGCATATCTGGGTCCCAGTTCCCTTCCCTCTGCTTCTTGCGCGTTGTTACCTGAGCTATGGTGAAGGTACTCTGCTAAGCCTGAGACACTAAGCCTGGAAGAGAGAATTCACCTAAGAGATGAGTTTTCTGGCCTTGCCAGTCCATAGTGGGTGTACGCCCTGAATTTCTTCTGGATTTCATTATTAGTTTTGATTCATCCCACGGTCTCTCCTTGGATGTGTACACTATATCTGATATGCACTAATGGTGGCGAAAGCCAAGCCCTGTGTTGAAGTTTCCTACATCTTCATAATCCCACACTACTGTGGCCCCAAGTTGCTCCTTGGCCAAAGTCTCCCACAGGCACTATCTGGAGCCTTAGACCACCAGCTTCTAAAATGTTTATTCCTCAGACATCTTTCTGTCCCAAATTATTTTAAAGCTCATGGACTTCTGTTACTGGATGATATTGGCCAGGCTGATAAGTTACTGGAGTCTCCAGTTCATGGCACCCTTTGCTAAATGTCTTGTGACAGGTTCATGGAGGTTTGCTTTCAGCAACTGGGCAGTGAACCATGGTGGAGGTCAGGGTGCAATGGGGCAAGAGGGATGTGGTCAGCACAGTAGGTCCCTGCAGACCCCCCATATGGGGTGGCAGTGGGGCATGGCTGGTTGTGTCACAAATGTGCTTTCTGTTCAGATCCTGTGTGCAAAACGGGGGCTCTGTGTGAGGCGGCACCTGACTCGAGACAATGTCAAGGAGAAGGTTAAGGAGACAAGGACGATCCTGGAAACGATACGCTTCATGGCTAAAAGAGGTACAGTGGCTCCTAGGGAACCCCTGTTCTGAGCTGGAGAGGGTAGGCAAGGAGAGGATACTGAGCTGGCTGCTGGGGCTCTCATCAGTCTGAGCTGAAGCTTTTCTTCTGCTGTCTTTCCTTACTATATAAAATTCCAAGTTCCAGCTACTGGAAGTTACCATGTTTCCTGTGATAGCTCTAATGCGGGATAAGGCCAGGCAGCTTTGCAGGGCTGTTGGTGGCAGAACAGGGGTCCAAGCAACTCTGCTTGAGTGGGTAGGAGGCAGAGCTGGGCCAGCTCCAGGCCTCCTGGGCCTCTCTGCCCCACCAGCCCAAGGCCTTCTCTGCAGCAGACAGTTTTACCTGGGAAAACAGCCTTGCCTGTGCTGCCTGCACTTCCACGAGGGACTGACCCTAGATACTTTCTGCAGATTCAAACTTGCATTGGAATAAGGTTCTCATCCATAGCAGAGACTCTCCACATTCAGAGTTTTATTGTTTATATCTTAAGTAACTGAAAAAAAATAGTGTGTTGCTGTAGTGTCAATCAGAATGCCATGTTTGCTGACATAAGGTGGACAGATGCTGTTGAAGTTTGGAGAAGTCTTTCACCAAGTAAAGTCAAGTAATTTTCGCATCTTTAGCTGTGTAAGGGTAGACTGATGTACAATTGTAGTGATGGTATTTGTCTTCCCAAGTCTGTTTCTGTGATGGAGCCCTGCTGTTCTGGGGATGGTTGAAGACCTGCCTGCCCACAGGAAGAGGGAATGAATTCTTTGGTTTGCTTTGCTTGTGTGTGAAACTTTTTCTTTCCCTATTAAACTGTTTTTATCTCAATCCATGACTTCTTTCACTTTTAATATTTGAATCCTGTTTCCCATCATACCAAGAGACAGTGAGTGAGGGGCTGCATGGGGCTGAGTTGCCAGCCAGGGTTAAACCACAACACCTCCAGAGCCATATTGCAGGGCTGACTTTCAGAAGCATGTGGCCAATGTTAGGTCCTTTATTTCTGGATCTCTAAACCCCTATTGCTCAGCAGTCCCTTCTGTGAGGAGATGAAGCTTTCACCAAGTCAGCGGAAGGAGGATTGCTCAGCAGTCCCTCCTGTGAGGGGATGAAGCTTTCACCAAGTCAACAGAAGGAGGATGACGCATGCTGTTCCTCTGCTGTGATGTTCTTCCCTCCAGCCACAGTGTACTCTCCCTGATGTACTCATCTGGATGCTCAGCAACGACAGGCATGTAGCATACACCAGAATTCCTGCACAAAACATCCTCTACTCAGTAGCTGAAGAGGTGAAAGGCAAAGATCCAGACTGTCTTTATGAAGGTAGGGTTTATAGCAAAACAGTGTGCTCTTGCTTGCTTCGTACTGTTTCCCCCTCCTTGCTGAATTTCAGCCCTCCTTCCTGAAATCCTGGACTTCACAAAAAACACAGCTCTCGCTCCACCGCTGCCTTTTGCCTCTGCTGATGTGCTCTTTTTCCTGTGCTCTTTGGTCAGTCCCAGACTGATGGTGATCATCTTGGTCTTTAAATGTGAAACCTGGTAAACCTTCTGTGCTTTCAGATCCCTGGCTTACACACTGGTGAGCTCTTTGCCAAACTGGAAATCTACTTGTGGCTTGGAGTAAGCAAATATGCGAGAAACTGTTTGGCAGAGCTGCCTGAGTTCTTTCCGAGAGTGAGCAGGAGATAGCCCAACTCTCAGCATACAGCCCTCCCAGCTGGCTCAGCAGGGATGGTGAGTGCAGATCCCAGTTCTTCACACAAGCAGGAGAGCAGGGAGTTGAGTAGTCCTATCCATGGATTAGTGTCTGTGGTGGTATGTTGTCCCCCCACAGCCCTTCGCCTCCAGGCCACACTGTGATCTGAAAATTATAATATGTCTGAGAATTAGGACCTGATCTAGTGTTGTCTCCAAGGCATGACTGGGACAGACATGTCCAGTTTGATCTCATGAGGATTATTTGCACATTCACAGCTAAAGCAGCAGACAGGATGGGCCCTTTGTAGACATTGAACATGCTGCCAAATTGGCAATTGGCATGAGTTCTGCCCACCTGATGAGGCTTGATGGTGCTCCCCAGCAGTAGATGCTCATAGCAGAACAGTGCACCTTTCACATGTCACATGTAATGTAATTCCAAGAGGTGTCTGAGGAGCCCACTGAGCTTGTCTGGCTTGGCTAAACCTTTTGAGAGGTACTGGCCTGAGAACCACAGTCCCTAGAAGTGGTAGCTATTCTTCACAGGATGTGCCCACTCCTATCTGGCTGGCCTTCTCCTTCAAGCATTTTTTTGGCCTCATACAGGACTTGGTTGGGGACCTTCTCTCTCCTTTTCTTAGAGACTTCAGCTATTTCCAGCTCCGAGCCCTGTATCAGGCTCGAGGGATCCTCCCTGCAGATGATAATGGCCTTTCAGATCCATTTGCAAGAGTGGTGTTTTCAACTCATTGCCAGACCACCAGGGTGAGACCACTTAAACTCTTGCCTCTGTCATTTTATGAATTTGGGGAGAGAAAAATGACCATGCCTCACTGACATTAAGATCAGTGCTAAGATAGTCCTCCTGGGACTTTGGTATCTCCAAGCACTCAGGTATCTGTGCTCTGAGCAGTGTGGTTATGTTCAGGGAATATTTGACAGTCACTGGGCATGGTCTCTCAGAGCATGGTTGATTGGCGTGTGCTAGTTGACCTTGAGTGCTGATCCCACACTTTTACCATATCCCCTCCTGCCAGCCAGCACCTGCATGTGGCTGTGTGAGAGAGGAAATCAGCCCAGAGTTCCTCACTTTCCTGCATGTGGTTTATTTCCACTGACTGTGGAACACTTGGGCCTTCTGTCTCCATCTGCAGATGCTGGGAGGAGACACTGAGCCCTATGTGGAATGAGCTACTTTTGTTTGACCAGCTCATTATTGATAGGAAGAAAGAAGAGTTGACAACAGCGACCCCCATCATTATAATCAACCTTTTCAGCCACAATAAAATTGTAAGTATGGCCATGCTACCATCCTCTTGTTGTTTCCAGAAAAGGGAAGGCAGAGGAGCTCTGAGTGTTGCCTATTCCTTCACCTGTGTCCCCATGTATCATCAATCATCCCCCCTCAGTCCTCCCTTTTCTCTTTTTATTAGTGCTTTAAAGTCACACTGTCCCCTAGAGCCCTTTGTTATCCTAAGCCTAATGACATAACTTGCACCAGGTTCTCCTGTGTAACTCAGCAGATTTCCTATAGTTCCAATACAAGACAAACCCTGTCATATTGAGTCCAGATGAGTCCAGAGGAGGCCACCAAGATGGAGCACAGGACAGAGGAGGAGAGCTGAGTATATTCAGCCTACAGAGGTCAAGAGAAAGCCAGTGTCTTTTTGCTGTCTGCAGCTACCTGTTGGGAAAGGATAGAAAAGCTCAGTTCAGATTTCTCATGGAAGGTACCAAGGGGCCCAATGGCAAGCGGTGGGCACAAACTGGCAAAGAAAAACATCCATCTTGATATAAGAAATCCCTGGCTCTTCCACTCCCTCTTAGCCAGGCAGCAAAATCCTTTCCCTGAAATCACAAGGTCATAGAATCACAGAATGGTTTGGGTTGGAAGAGAGCTTAAAGATCATCTCGTTCCACCTTCTGCCATGAGTAGGAACACCTTCCACTAGACCAGATTGCTCCAAGCCCTGTCCAACCTGGCCTTGAGCATTTCCAGGGATGGGGCAGCCACAGCTGCTCTGGGCAACTTGTGCCAGGGCCTCACCACCATCACAGGGAAGAATTTGCTCAATTAGACCTCCATCTTTAGGGAGCTGGTCCACTAGGACCAAGGATTGAAAAATTTTCCTTTCTCTCAGTTCAGTTCAGTTGTCAGGTAAAAGTCTGTTTATTGGGTAATAGCTTAGCTCTATTATAGCAATAGCCAGCACTCCTGATCTGAAAGCATGAAGAAGAAATCAAAGATTGATCCATCTGTGGTTATTTATGAGTAGGGAAGTTATATCTCATAGTTCTGAATTCCTGGGAGTCAGCAACAAGCATATTGATAGTGGTGGCCAATCTCAGTACTGTAGCTGGATTTTCAGCAGTATTTTTGCAGGGTCTGCTATGAAAAGCTTTCAAATCAATCAGACTACAGTGTTTTAACAGGGAGGATTTTCCTGTGGCTGAAAGTAAGAAGTAGTGGGCAGAAATAAATGCATGGATAGATTAAGTTCTTTATTTTCATCTCAGCTTGCAATGTCTCATCTCACCATCTTCCATCTTAGACTGTGGTAAACATTGGACTGGCAGCTGGTGACCCAGGTTCCAGCACTCACCCCCTTAGTTTTGTGAATGTGAGTGATGTGTTGGGTCCAACCAATTTTGAAGATTGTAAAGCCAAACTGTTGATTACAAAAAACAACAACAAAAAGTTCAGAAAATTCAGTGTTAGGTTTCATCCACCAGGTTTTTCTCTGGACTGAAACACTCCTCTCTCCTGCCTGCTCATTTGCAGTGCCATGTGCTGGGGCTCTGGCACAGGGACACTAAGGAGACCTGCCCTGTACCTTGAGAATGGCTTCTTTTGTAGCAAAGAACAAACCTGGAGCCACAGGAAGCTTTGCACCTGCTGTGCTCTGTCTGAATGCTGAGCCTTTGCCAGAGACTCCCAGGGCACTGGAGGAGGGTGCATGAGTTTCCTGAATGGTTATTTCTTCCTTCTGAACCTTTTTCTCTTTCGTCTTAAGGCTCCTTTGAAGAAAATTCCTATCAATAAGCTTGTAAAGAAGGAAAATGAATATGAAGAGGAAAAGCCAGAACTAGAAGAACTGGATTGGTGGTGCAAGTACTGTGCATCTCTGAAAGAGCTGTATAACCAGGTAATATTTTGTGGCAGCTGCCAACAGAAGGGAAAATAGGCTGCCCTGGACTGAGGAAGATGTTTTCAACCATACTGAGTGTCACAGGAGCTCTCCTGGCATGGATCTGCAGGAAGATGTGGACTTTAGTGTATCAAGTGCACTTAAGGTAGCCAGGTATCAAGCATCTACCAGGTGGGCTGATTTCAGCAGAAGGTGGGTATTGAAACATCCCTGAGGCTCAGTGCTCAAGTGATGTGAGAATGACACAGCTTCTGTTAAGGAACTCTTGAAAATGTGACATTGCTGATTTTAACAGGGACTTTCATGCTGCTTACTCTATCCTGGTTATGTCCAGGTATGTGTTATGGGAGCAGGTCTGCTCCAAATTTCCATCCTTGCACTGTCAACCTAGACTCTAATCACAAGAAGCTAGCAGGAGGATCTGAGGAGAAGAAGTCATTAAAACACTCGTTAGATACCATCCTGCAATGATGTTACTGATGAATGATTTCATGCTATGTATTACTTACTCTGCTGGCAGGAAAATGTCAGTATTCTGTGCTTGGAAGGAGAAGCCTTTTCTGCCTGAGGTGACTGTTTATGTGTGTTTCAGGCATGCAATGATGAGGAAAATGCTGAGAATGATGACCTGAATGATGCAGGTGAGTTCTCTAGCAATACTCTTGAGTGGGGAGAACCAAGGTTTTATACCATCCCAGAGGGTACTTGAGGGAATGGTGTCTGTGCAGACAGCAACTTTGCAACATTCAGCAACAACAACATAAAAATGAGCAGAGAGGCTGAAGACATTAACAAGGGCTAACAGGATATTTCAAGTTGAAAACACCAAACTTTCCAGAAAAAAAATTTGGAAAATAGTCAGAAAAGTCCCGGAAAATAGTGGAGTCATGTAAAATGGTGTTAAAGCAAGTCCTTTCCTGTGTGAGCAAAATGCAGAAAAATCATCTGCAGGGATCATGGGATTATCTGGGTGAGACTGGGAAGCAGTGATAAGATGGAGAGAGGATGATGGACAGGAAAAACTGTCCAGGAGCTGGGCATCACTCTGTGCTCATGGGGTACTCACCTGGGGTACAGATGAATCAGGTAACAGAAGGTAACAGAGGTAACAGACAGTAATAACAATCTTTTTATGATCTGAGAACAGTGTTACAGTTGTAGGTTCAGGTTTGCAGTGGTATAAGCAGTGACTCATATAGCTCTGACCTGGTAAAGTGTGAAGTATAAAAATGATGTAAATACAATTTAAGGAGAGACCTTGAGGGTACCTGCATGCCATTAGCACTCGAAGGATCTGGAGCCTTGGGAAATGGGACATGGACACACCCACTCTGTCCTTGGTTTGGTGGTGCCCCTGAGAAAGGTCTAGACAAAGTCTCTCTTTTGGCTGGCTGTGCCAAAAGTGGCAATCATGCTTCAGTTAGCCACCCAAACCAGCAGGCCAGCAAATAAGCACTCATCCAAAGAAGAGGGTGGGCTCTCCTCTGTGCCTTCCCTGACAGCAGCTGTGAGCTGGCCCAGCCACCTTCCTTCATTTGGATTCTGCCCAATTCCTTTCTGAATAGCAGCCATGCAGGCAAACAGGCAGGTTTGTGCCAATTTTTGTCCCCGTACCCATCCAGCCATGCTGTGCTGGGAAACCAGAGATACCGGAAAGATACCTGTTACAAACAGCAATAGCTCCAGTTGCTGTGACAGGCCAAAGCCCTGGGTGAAGGCAGAAGCTGTGGCTGGGGTGATTTCATGTAGAAACACTTGACATGATGGGCGAAATCAGAGTGTTTCCTAATCTCTTACTGTCATTTCTAGATGGAGGGAATTTAAATGCATCTTCCATTGACATGGAAACAAAGGATGAGGCAATGATTAAAGCTGAACCTGCTCAAGCCAAGAGGAAGCTCATTGCCACCCTTCAGGTGATGACTGGGGTGACCTCGTCTCTTTCAGCCCTGGCCCTTCGTCCATGTCTTCCTCACCTTCCTGCAGTGGAGGTTATGTTGGGAGGAGAACCTCCAGTGCGTGCTGAGGCCCCACCATTGCTGGACTTTGATGTAGCTAGTAAGACCTTGGAGCCAAGCTGAGATGTGCATCCACATCCAAGGCTGGCCCTAAGGACATGCAGGAAAATCATTAACATCCTGCACTTGGGTAATACGGGAGTAAGGTAGAACAAGGTGAAATGGCTGAAACAGAGAAAGGATGGTCTTTCTGACTTTTCTTCCCTTTAAGATGGCAGGAAAAGGCCCAAAATTACTTTCTACGTATTTCAGATCTACAACTCTGAGCTGGAACATGAATTTGGTAATTTTGAAGACTGGTTGTGTATTTTCCCCCTTCATCGTGGCAAAGCAAATGAAGATGGACATGGAAATGAGGATGGACATTATGTGGGGAAGTACAAGGTACTGTTTCATTTGAATGACATTTGTGCTGCTTGTGGAAGAAGATCCTTATGACCTGTATTTCAGAGCAAGCCAATGCAAGAAAAACCTTGCAGAGTGTATGGGTGTGCAGGTTGGGCTGCAAAATGACCAGGGTACTGTTAGTGTCTGTTGAAGCAATTGTACTGTGGTCCTAGTGATGTTAGCTTATAAATCCATCCAATTAAGATTTTTTAGCTGCTACAAGGAGAAAGCATGAAGCATAAAGGACTCATTCCGGTTGTGATTGCTGGGTGTATTCAGTATGCATATAAGTATTACATAAGTAAGCTTCACTGGTTTTAAAGTTAGGAAAACTTTTTTAAAAGAGGCATCATCTTCCTATCCAGGAGCTCTTGAAGACTCTGAAATATCAACTACAGAAGCTGTAGCTGTCCCTAGAAAATCTTTGGCATCCCCTGTCTTTGATAGTCCAAAGTGCCTAGAGGTGCTCAGATCTGACATTGGCAGTGGTATGACAGCCTGCAGCCTAAATTGCAAGCAGGGATTGCCTAGGCCATGTGGACATGATTGGACCTTTGGAAAGGACTGTCCCCAAGGGTACAGGGTGTCTGTGGTCTGCATGGGGAAATGGCTCTGATTTTCTAGTTGGCAGGTGAAGCTGGTGGCTCCAATCCTTTCTGAGAGAGATTCCCATGTATATCCAGCTGTTCTTTGAAAAGTGTTCTCTGCAGGGCTCCTTCTATGTCTACCCCACTGAGGAAGCTGTTACAGAGCCCAAGGTCTCCTGGGGCATTCCAAGGAACTGACCCATCAAGGTTCTTGTAGGAGTTTACATTGTTAAGGTAAGTCTCTGGTGGAGGTGATGGTAATGCTTGGCTGTCCCTCTTCTCTCTGTGGACCTTCTGCCATTCTTTGCTCAGTAAATGCAAGCAGTGGTACTTGTGAAAAATGAGATGCTGGCTTGAAGCCTTTGCCAGAGGAAGACACCTACATCCTGTCCATGGAAAGTCTTCCATGCTTTATAGCTTGAGGATAGGCCAATGGGCATTTCTTGGCTCCTCACATCTGCCTTGAGATCGTGAGCAAGTAGGTGGGTCCACAGCTGAAGACATCAATGGCCCATAGAGAGAAGATTTGTGTGGGAACAAGTGGCGGTTTCAGTGCTGGGGTAGTTGCTGGAGGGATGATCTGAAGCAATGAGGGGTGTGTCAGGCCTGCGCAGTGTTCCTTGTCCAAGTTGCCCTCTACAGCTGCTACAGCAGTATCTCTTTTATATTCTAGGCTACAAATCTGTCTCCAGCAGACCCCAATGGCAAAGCAGACCCCTATGTGGTGGTGAATGTGGGGCAGCAGCAGAAGGACACAAAGGAGCGCTACATCCCAAAGCAGCTCAATCCTGTGTTTGGAGAGTATGCAGGAAGGTTTCATCTAGCATTTTAATAAGAACAGTGCAAATCTGGGGCTTGGAATGTGGCTCAGCATGTAAGGTCTTCTGTTGCTTTCTGATGGAGAATCTTGTGCTTTAACACAAAGCCCCTGGGTATGTCTCTTGCCTCTAGCTAACTCAGGAGCCATCATGCTTTGGGTTAAGAGGCGAGCACACCCAAGGACTTGATTTAAAATTGGAAGCTGAGCATCAGAGAGCTTTTTCCCTAACTCCACGCCCTCTATCTGACCCATACCTTCCTGGAAATGTAATTCCTTTGTTTGAACATGCACACTGAAAATGGCACACACTGAATTTAGAGAGAACCAAAGTTTATCAGAGGCCTTTAAGTTGTCAAATACAGTTCTTAAATGTGTAGGATTATCAAAGCAGAGCATGGGTTTAAGCGCAATCATCTTTGCTAATTGCACTTCCCTGTTTGATTCTGTCCAGAGTTGTGGAGCTCACAGTCTCCTTTCCCATGGAATCAGAACTCACTGTGGCAGTATTTGAGTATGATTTGGTTGGATCTGATGATCTGATTGGGGAGACCAAGATTGACTTGGAGAATCGATTCTACAACAAGCACAGGGCCACCTGTGGAGTGGCTGCGCAGTATGACTTGTAGGTACCAATGTGACACATGAGAGCCATAGACATTCTTCTCACCTGCCACATGTGGGTAACAGAGCTTCTCCTGTTCTGAGAGACAGAATATGCATTTGCAGGTGCTCTGCAGATTCACTATAAGTTACATGGGTAATTCTATCTCTTTAGACACCTACTAGCTTCTTGTGATAGCTCTAATTCCTACTGCAAACTAATATACCTTGCATAATATAGCAAAAAAAATTTCTTTATTCCTTACACATTGGTGTTCTGTGAGAAAAGTGCTTGCTTGACTCTGACCTCTTTCAGAAAGTACAGCAGTTTCTCTGGAAGCATTTTGTAAGCAGCAACACTCAGGACATCTGATTTCCTTTGGCCTCCTTTCATACGGATTCTGCAGTGTCTTTGGCCAGATTTATGCAAACTTCTCTTTTTCTACCCTGCTATTGGAAATTAGCTGTGAGAATGGAGTTGAATACCCAGCACAGCTAAAACTTCTTTCTCACTTAGGAACTGCATCTAGAATTGCTCCTACTCCTAGCATTGCGTCTGCTGCTCAGAAGCTAATAGTTCTGTGGGGTGCAAGTCCAGCTTGTTCTCTGTCAGGAGATTGTTTAGCTTTTCATTCATTAACATTTTTTGTAACCTTTTTAAGCCCAGGGTTTTCCCAGTGAAAACCTGAACAGGGTTCTATTGACATAGTCTGTGCTTTGGGAAGGAAGGCTGCTTCACAGCCTGGAAAAAAACTTGAGCTGAAGAAGTTCCTGATGTTTTCTTTTTCCATGCAGAAATGGCTACAACATGTGGTGAGATGCTTTTAAACCCACACAGATCTTGGATAGTTTATGCAAGAAAAACTCAATCCCTGCTGCAGAGTACAGATGGAAGGAGATCAAAGTTGACAATAAAATATTCAAGGTCCTTCCAGAGGCTTTTCCTGAAGGTACAGAGGGCTTGTTGAACTGCTCCCTTAAACAGCTGCCTGTGCTCAGCAATGCATGTGTTGGTGGGTGGTCTGGGAGCCCACAGTCCTCTCTTCTCTGAGGTGTCCAGGCTGGCTTCCCCACTCTGTGCCCTGCATGGCCCAGTTTGCTGGGTCACTGTGAGGTGCATCCTTGGTTCAGTGCCCTCGTTTCAGTGGACGTTATTGCACTGGGAGAAGATGTGATCCAGGCCATTAGGTACTAAAGTGGCTTCCCAGGCAGTGGGTGGAACAAAGTAAACCCACTTTCACAGCAGTGTTGGTCCTGGAGGTTTGTTGTATGCCAGCATATTCTGGTGACTGTCACAAAGCTGTACCTTCATCTGCTTATGACCACTATCAGCAAGATAATGAAGTCCTGTGTGGGGTTATGGATGTTTTGGAGTTTTTTGGTTTTTTGTTGTGGTTTTTTTTTTTTTTGGGTTTTTTTTTGTGTTGATGGTTTTTTGTTTGGTTTTCTTTAATGTTTTTGGGGATTTTTGGTTTGTGGGTGTTGTTTTGTTTTGTTTTGGGTGTATTTTGGGGGGTGGGGGGGAGGTAGAAGGGAGTGTTTTTTCAGTCTTCTTTCCTATTTTTAGCTGGCTTTGTCCAGGAATGCTCTGTGCTTCCAGTGGCTTCAGGTGCCTTGGATGATCCAGGCTGCCTCTCTCTACTGTTATCTCCACCTTGTGGGCAGCTTCTGCTTCTCATTTGCTGTTTTCTTTCCTTCTAACTGGCATTACAAACCCTGACCCAGGGCCACAGATGTCCAAGAACACACAACCTTTCACAGCCTCCACCAGTGATGGAGAACTTCCCCCAGCAAAGGCGAGGCCCTGCTGCAGCCAACACCTGTGCAATTGAATCCAGCCTCTAGGAACGACTAGAACAGATGTGGCCCACTTGTGGATGGCTGAGTACTGCAAGGCAATGCTATGTAGCCTGGAGGAAGGATGATCCCTGGCTTTACCTGTTCAGTGAGGACACCTACGTGTACGGCCAACTTTACTTTCTCCTTGTTTCAGTGCAACTGTTCCTCAGTTTTCTGGTGGTCTCTATGCCTTATGCAAAGAAGGGAAAAGAAATCCTATTCAGGAGAGGGCAAGGGGCCTCCAGAAGCCCTTTCCTCCTTTTTTTCAAGTCACTGGATACTGGGAGGGAGAAACAAGGGGCTCTCTTGGTGTTCCCTGACAGCTGGCTCTGGTTCTAACACAGCTGCAGCTGGTGTCCTGTGCACCTCTGCTGTGCTTGAGCACTGCTTGAAATGGTTTAGGTCTCAGACTCATAATCCAAGGGGGAGTTGCGCTCCATAAACCCAGGAGTGTGTGGGTCATTATACCCTCACCTGTTGGCTCTTGCTTATCTCCCACCAGCAAGATTTGGTCTTGAGCTGCCATTTGGCTTCGCTGTGGCAAAGGAGTCAATTACTAATTGTGTTCATTAAGAGAGAGCACAGCTGCATGTCTTGAGAATGGCAGATAATGCTTTCCAGTAGCATTTCTCTGGCAAAAATTCATCCATGGATCTGTTGGCACTACCACAGAGATGTGGGGACTTAAACTGCCCTAGAGGGTCATGTCCTCTTCAATGTCCCTTGAATCTTTTTCCCAGGGCCAGAGTAAATTCTTTTTTGCCCTTTCCATTGCATTTCTCTTGGCTTCTTTTCTTCCTGCCTACCATTTCTCTCATCACTATAACCTATTGAACTCACTCCCCTCATCTTTGCCCTCCTGCTTCTCTCCATTTGTTTTTCTGGAGTGGTGCTTGTTTATCTGATATCCTGACATGACTCTTGCTGGCAAAAAGCCTTCATCTTCTCCCTGGCTGTGTCCTGCTGCAGAGGTTTCTGTGAGAAACAAAAGAGGAGTGGCTGATGAGAACTTGTTGGTGGATGTTCAACATAAGGCTTTGTACATCCTGCAGCACTGGGAAGAGATGCCAGGATATGGGTACAAGCTAGTACCAGAGCATGTGGAAATCCGGTCTTTGTACAACCTGGAGAACCCCGGGCTTGTGCAGGTGAGATGTGTTTCCATGCCAAACCTCAACATTGTTTCGGGGAAGGACCTTCTGGACAGCTGGTTTCCAGCCCCCTGTCTGGTCTCCTGTGAATCTTAGGCATTGTCCCCTTCCTGGGTGGGTGACTGGAGTTGTGTCTGTGGATGGCTGGCCCAGCTACGAAGTGAGAGATATTGGCCATGGTTGTCCTTTGCTCACATCTACCCTCTGACCTCTCATGATGCTTCTGAACACCCTTTCCTCAGGGAACTTCTGACAACTGATGTTGTCTTCACAGTGCTGATGACCCAGAGTCCTTCCTGTCTCCACAAGCCATTTAGCACTGCTCTGATGAGGATGCTGTGTGGGTGGCAATAGACCTGCTCTGCTTTTGAGCCCTGCCACCATTCACCCCCATGGGTGATGGTATCCTTGCCTATACCTGCCTTCTCTGCATTGTCCCTTATCACTGCTCTTTTGCAAGAACCTTGTTCTGCACCCTTTGCTTCTCCCTAGCTGGAGAAGAAACATCCATCCTTAGTTTTGTGCAATGCAGTCACCTGAACTCACCATTTTAATGTCCTACACTGAAATCTCCTGTTCCCTTGGGTACTGGGGGTTTGAACAAAGCAGAGTTCTGCAGTCAGGAACATCTAGATAGTAAGGGGCTTTTGCAGGGTTTATTGCAATCTCCTGCCCCAAGCAGGGTGGGATGCACTCTAGGTCAGGTTGCTCAGAACATTTTCTGGGTTGGGTTTTGATTATCTCCAAGGATGGATTCCTAGCATGCTTCCTGGCTGCACCTTTCCCGCAATTCTCAGGTTTTTTACTTGCAACATTTTGTGTCTGTTGCCTGAGGTGCTTTCATTATCCATTTCTGAGAGGAGTCTAGCTCCACCTGCTCTGTAGCTTCCTTTAGGCTGTGAGGGATGCAGTAAGATCTCCCTCTTGACCTCTCTTCTCTGGGTTGAACATATATCTGTCTCTCACCCTTCTTGCTGTGGCACCTATTACAGACTTGACTATCTCAGCCACTAAACACTATTTAGTTGACACCTTTTTTTGTATTGGGGGGTCCAAAACTGGGCACTGCATCCAGATGCAATCTCACTTGGAACTGAGCAGAGAACACTTACATCCATTGTCTGCTTTTGCCAGTACAGACCAGGATGTGGTAAGATTGTTTGGTTGCAAGGGCTCAGTACCAAAGTGGGACAGGAGCTCATTTCAAGCAGAACAGAGGCACAAGGCTAAACAGGAAGATGAACGGAGTCTGTTGCAGACAGATAAGCTTGAAAGATAAACTTGAAGATAAACTAAGATAAACTTGAAACCTTTAAAGCATTTGTAATTTTAAAGCATTATAATTTTATAATTTTAATTGACATTTCCAGGAATTAGAGAGGAAGATCAGCTTGGACATGTGAGGAGAGCAGGGTGGGATATGATAAAGGAGTGAAAATAACTCTCCATATGAACTCACCAAACAGCCCTTATCAAAATCAAGATGAGACCTGGGGCTTCTGCCTCTTAGTCTCCAATTCCTGAACTAATCCTTTCTTATGCAGAATTTCAGGTTCTTCATCTGCAAATGTGCAGGGTGCTGCTAGATCATTACAGCAGCTGGGACCTACTCGTGGCAGTTGGGAGTGTGGCAGAGACAGCCAAATGTTGTGTGGGGCTGACCTCAAAGTTTTACCATGTGGTCTCCTCTTCTCTGTGCCTGCAGGCTCCACTGAGCTGAAGCTGCATGACATGGTGTGGGCAGCCAAGAGCTCTAAGCATTGCACCATCAAAATGGCCAAGGAGAATGCAACGCCTCGATTCGCCATGTTCTGAAATAAGCGCATGAGGGGCTGGTGGCCCTTCATCAAACTCAGAGACCAAGAAGATGACAAGAGAGAGGAAAGAGAGTACAAGAAGAAAAAGAACAAGAAGTGAAGCAGCTCAGTCAAACTGGAGGCCATGGAATTCACAAACCCCACTGGGAACAAGTACCTCCTGATGGTAAGGTGGGGAGCTGGCACTGGTCAGTAAGCACAGCCAGTGTTTTGCCTCTGCCTTGATATGGCAGCCTGTCCTACATGCACACAACCTACAAAGGCAGCAGTGACCCAGCTTTTGCAGGACCCTGAAGACTTCTTCCATCTACTGCTGATCTAGCACTTTGTCTACCCTGAAGAACCAGCTGCTGTGGCATGCAGGAGTGTCTGACATCATGTATTCCCCTGAGCTTCCCATAGAACTCAGCTCTGTGAGGGGAGCTGTATTTGTTTAGGAATTTAGTGTTTCCACTGAAACACCCCAGGCCATGTTATCCTTGCTCACTCCTACTCCAAAGCAAGAGGCATATGGCTCCCCATCAGCTAGTCAGGATAGCAGCAGAAGCCTGTCCCGGGGTCTCTGCCTGCCCAAGACAGGCAGGTGCCAACTGACCAGGGACAGACTTGCTCCTGATACCCCTGCTACTGGACCACTGTGTGCCCCCAAGGGTGAATTCTGCTCAGTTCCACTGTGGGAGGGTCCAGACAAATGAGGTAGTTGGGGAGTTCATCAAAATACAGTTCCTTGTCTGCAAAACAGTTTCTTACCAGGCCAGTTTCCACTGGCTGTGAAGTAACACTCTGTAGCCAATGGAGAAAAAAGCTTGGAGCCATCTGTAAGTGCAACTGGGAGAAAAATACCCAGTTGTGGCAGGATGTGTGGTCAGTGGGCAGCCATAGGGCCTGTGCTGATGAGTGCAGACCACGAGCTCTCCTCGGATGTGGTTCAGTTGTGGCTGGTAAGTGATGCAATGGGCAGGAGCTTGTATGTGTTCTCAGGCTCCCTGAATCTGTTTGCAGTGGGGCAGGGCCAAGAACAGATATGATGGGGATAGAGGGATGCAGAGATCTCAGCTCAGCCCTTCTTCCACCTCATACCCTCTCCCCTGGGCTGTTTTGTACCCTTTTCATAATATCCCATCTGTTTTTTCTGTCCTTTCCCAGGTCTCTGCTAGGAGAAATGGGGCTCTGTCTCCCTTTGGGTTACTGGTGGAGGTGCTAATGCTGCATGTCACTGTGCTTGCTCCCCTAGACTTTGCAGGTCTAGGTCCCCTGAGTGGTGTCCAGCTCCAGGCCATAATTCAGCAGCTCCTCAATGTCCTCCAGGCCCCGACAGCTGATGTGTGGGACCCATCTCACTGTAGGACTTGTGCAGTGGTGGGGAACTTGGGGCAGCTGAAAAAGGGTCCAGTCATGGGCTGCTAAGTGACGCTCATGACTGGGTACTGAGGTGAGTGATCTAAAGGGACTTGGTCTCTCCCTGTATCCCTAGAACCCTAGCGTGCCCCAGCTCCTGGCCATGCTGTTGAAATCTGCCAACACAAATCCTGTGATGGAAGTGGCTGGCTGACCCTGCTCTCTGGAGCCCTCCATCCTGGGATACACAGGTTTTGTGTCACCCATATCCACTCTTTGCTGCTGGCTAGGGTGACCTGCTGTCCCTGCCTGGTGGGACCAATAGCCTGGGAATGTGCACTTTTGTTTTGGGACACACCATCCTGCTGTCCTTTAGGATGAACAGAGCAAAGATCACTGGCTTTGAGTTGGCTTTGGCATGAGAACAACCCATCACTTCATGTGCTGCATCTAAGTAAAGCCTTATAGAATAAGAGTCTTGTTACCCTTGTAAAATCATAGATTAGCCCTGCTGCATCAGCTGGGTGCAGCTAACAGCTAGCCTAGCAAGTTCCTTTGAGAAAGGAATTGCACCTGTGAAAACAGAGGCTCTAACGGTGAGAGTAATTTTGTACTCATGAAACAAGAATGTAAACATCGTTAGAGAGGAAAGTTTTTGATGGACACGTACACTAACCAATGAACTGAGTTGCAATAAGTTACTAAGCAATTAGAATTAAACATGATGCCCTTAGAAAACCATATAAATATGAGCTATGAACAATAAAGATTGGGCTATGTGCATGAAGAAGTGTCTTGTCCACCTCTGCAGTGACATTCATGTACCCAGAGAGTGCAGTGAACCTCAGGGCCAATGTCCACCTTGTCCTTGTCCCCTTCAAACCTCTGGACCTGCAGTGAGTGGCCACTGCCTTCTCCACCGGAGAACTCACACGGTGTGTCAGCTTTGGGGGATGGTGTCTCTTGTGCTGGAAACCCTGTGGATGGCGCAGTGTAGTCTGAGGGTTCTGGTGCCTTACTAGAGACCTGGCACTAGTCCTGATGGCACAAAGGGTACTGGACATCCCTCTGTCTTGCACTTTGAAGTAGTTTGGCATTGACCTGTCCCCACAGTGCTCAGGCAACCTGCAGTACCATACCCCTATGAGTGGGATGGCAGCTGTCCCCAGAGCGGGGCCATGGGCTTGATGAATCCCTTCCTAGAGCCCGGCCAGATGATGCAGCTGGGCCAGCTCAAGGGGTGGGGGATGCCACTGGGCTGGGTGCTGGGAGACAATGTGTCCTCTCTGCAAAGAAATGGGCCCCCTCAGCAGTGAGTGTACTACATGATCACTGCTCACCTCTGCTTTTGCAGCACATGGGAGAGTTAAACAGTTCATCAAAGCTGACAGGAACAATGGCTCTGTGGGTTCCAGCTCCTAAGGGGCAGGCAGAACTCCGTTGGGCAGAGAGCCAATGGGTAGAGAGTCTGTTCCAGCATGGAGAGCACCTGATCACTCCCTACTCAGGTGTTGATCCTGAGCCCAGCTTTCCTCAAGTACATCAATGACAACTGGACACAGCATCATGAGTGATACCCCTCCACCGGCTTCTACACGTGATGCATTTCCAAGAAACTGGAACCAGGCTGTTTGGCCAGGAATGGGCTGAAGGGCACTGCCAGCAGCTGTCCTGGCTCTTCAGCTTGCTGATCCACCTGACCATCTAGGCTCACAAACCCTGCAATTTGCAGGGTTTTGGTACTGCTTGTGCTGGTCCTACCATCTGGGTACTGTGGGTGCCATTCTCCCATGGAAGCAGCGATGTTGCATTTAGCTGGATATAGGGTGGGCACAGTTCTGCCCATGCTGGTTTGGAGGGACAAAGGGGAGTTGTTGGGGCTGGAGGTGGGCATGGAGCCCGTGAGCTGCTGTGTGTGGCCCTGCAGGGCTGTGAAGCCAGTGGTGGACAGCAGCTGCTCAAATGTGGCTGTCCGCATGACAGAGCTGATATTTCCACCCACAGATGGCTTTTGGGGGCAGTTTGTAGTAGCTCTTAGGAAAGGAAGATGCCCCCTTCACCCTGCCCAGTCTTTTACTAAGACTTTTATTCTTACAGTCTTTAACTACGGGAATATTTTTTAAATTGCATCAAGGAAGAATAAGAAGGGAAAAATCAAACATGGTGACAGAAGACAACAGAATCGAATAAATTTGAAATGATCTTATGTTGAATAAACTTTGAAAGCACATGTGAACTAGCATTTCCTTTGTTTTTTGACCCCTTACAACTTTGAAAAGGGTCCCCCTGAAGAACAAGACTGCAGACCCTGGGGACTGAGCTCCCCAAAGGAGGATTTTGTCTTCCATAGCAGGGTTAGCAGGATGTCTTTTATCACTTTCAATCACTAACATCCTTGATTCAGACTCTGCTTTATCATGGTCCTTAGTCACTTGGGCTTTCAATCTATTAAAATCACCAGAACTCTCATATTCTTCCTACTGATAGCAGAAACCTGTATTACCTAACTATTACCTTCAATAATTTTCTGCCTCTCCAGGTAGAATCTCCATTTCTGTGTCTTCTGTTCCTTCTCTCCGCTATTTCCAGTTTCCCATGATGAGTACAAGTATTGCACCTTGACCTTCCCTTCACCTTTCTTTAGGTGCTCAGGTCTGCTCTGGGCAATGATCTCCAATGCTTTTCCAGTTTACAAGCAGTTGGCTTTCCTATCAAGGACAAGCCAGTCCTTGACAGGAAACAGTGGTAACTGTTTCACTGTGGGTTAAACGCTTGCTGCATTACTTCCCTTCATCTTCTCTCTCCTACTATTCTTAAAAATTTAGTTACAAAGCTGAAGTGCACTGATGAGCAATTGAAGCTGTTCAGGTCACTTTTTGTTCCTGATGAAACATACAGATACTGTGTTCCCTTCCTCATGTCCTCATGATCCACTGGATTCAATAAATATCCTTGTAAAAACTACATTTAAAACAAATGTGCTTCTCAACATTCTTGCTTGAAGATAATCATTCTCCTTACCAACACCACAAATTGCTTCTCTCCCCAGCTGAAAAAACAGCAGTTTTTAGACTCCCTGGTTTATAGGTAAGTTCAACTAATTAGAAAAACCAACCACCTAGGAAAACCTGCTTTAAAATGAATTACAAAACAACTTTATCTCTGCAGTATCTGATCCTGTGCCTGTCCAATTGCTTGGACCAAGATTAAAGTCATACCAAAGCAAATCCAGATCTGAGATTTAAGTGTAAGCAATCTGTTTTACACTGAATAAGGCAAGAATTCACAATTTTCCCCTCATTATTTTCAAATTTCTCCCATTATAGTTTCACATACCAAGCAGTTTACTCACTTGTGTCAATGACTTAACAGAAAAAAGCCCCATCATCACCATCACAATCTCTACATATTTTGCCACAATGCAATGTGTCTTTTAATTCTCATTTTCAATTCACTATCAGGATCGGTTAGAATAATTTAATTATTCCTCCATATGCCTTACCAGAACAAGAGAGGATGGACTTTATTTGAAAATATATACCAAGAGGAAATGAAAAAAAATCCAATTAAAAAATCAATTAAAATTCCAGACACTTTTTTTTTTTTCCTGAAACATCAACTTGCATCTTTCATGAGAAGAACAATTGGGAGCTCTCCCAGCACAGAAAACAGATCACAAATGCTTAGGCTCCCTATGCAGCCCAGGATGGCTGCAAGGCAGTAGATGTGATTCACCACATTTTCATGGAGGTCTGACACACAGCATCATGAACCCGGAAACATTTTATGGAAAAATTAAAAATCCCTGATGTTGTTGCTAGAAAGCTTATTTGATGGCAACTCCAATCCATTACAGGTCTCTTGACAATAAACTACATTATTCCTAGAGGCAAACAAAATGCAGTATCTCCAGCATCTCTGTTGGGAAGGGGAACAGAACTGGAGGAACATGGACTGACACAAAAGGAGTGTGACAGTAGGGTCTGCAGAGCCAGATATGATAGTTACTCCTTATAGCAGCGAGGTTCAAGTTGTTCCATCCACAAATTAAGGTCAAAGAACGAGGGCACAGTAACATATGAGTGATTAGGGCCATCTGGAAATTCCAAACTTCTTCTCCTGTGCACTCTCAGAAGATCACTTGTGTTTAAAAGAGCTTTAGTTCTCCTTGGAGGCTTGGGGGAAATTTTTTTGTTTGTTTGTTTTGCCTTGTTTTGTTTGTTTTTAAATGGGTTGATGCCATTGCTTATTTATGTTGTCTTTCCAAGTTCAATTTTCTTCTGGATGGCACGTGCTGAGTGATAGATCAAGGAGTCAATGAAACCGGCAACTGAAAGGAAAAAACCAAATGGATGAAGTCAGACATGCCTCAAAGAGAGAACAACTCCCAAGGAAAGAAAACACAAACTCTCCTGCCAGAAGAAAGGAATCCCAGGTCCACCAGGCAGAAAAAGGTGCTGCTGCTGCTCAGAACAGTGAAGTCCTCATCTCCTCAGGACAGACAAGACCCAGCCTGCAGGACAGAGGTGATCATGTTTCTCTAGAAAAGACCCCTTTTCCAGAAGTAAAAGAGACAGGCTGAGTCATGTGTGTTTACTGATGCCTGAGAAGAGTTTGGAGAGGAAGCTGATGTGGAGAGCCTTACGCCACAATGTTGCTTTGACTCACCTTGCAAAGGGCATGTTTCCCATTTCTTGCTCATTTCACCACAACTTTAAAAGTATCATATGCTGCCCTTGATGGATGCCCTTTATTGGAGACAGCAATGTACACCCACCAGACACAAAGCAATACAAACCACTGCCTTTAATTCTTTCTGCAGGATTTTCCCCAAACCTCTCCAGCCCTGAAGAAGCCTATTAATTCAGTGTTGTTCGTGACCACAGAAAAACTCAGAATGGGTCTACTGTACCACAAACCCTAGACAACCAAGGTTTTCACAGGACAAGAACCTTGAGCTCCTGCTAGGGAGGGAACACAAAGGCTGCTAGGGAGCCTTTTTTCAATGATTAAATTTTATAAAGCTTCACATTCTTTCTTTTATTCAAAACCTCAATCAAAGGAACAAGTAACTTATTACTTGGCTGTATACATAGACATACATTTCAATGTGATACAAAGCATTGCAGCTAAAATGGGAATTGAATCTTCTGTTTATTACTATATAATATGGAATTATTTGACTTAATATTTGGTCTATCATGCTTCAGATGACTCTTGTGTAGTTATTTTGCCCTGAAATTATCTTTACATGTGGAATCAATTTGGTACTGTTACACGAACGCTGAGGTGACTTTAGAATAGCATAGAATCATGTACGTTGGAAAAGACCTCTAAGGTCATAGCGTCCAATTGTCCCCAGCACTGCCAACCCCACTGCTAAACCACATCCCTAAGTGTCACATCTACACATCTTTTAGATTCCTCCAGGGAGGGTGAGTCTACCACCACCCTGGGCAGCCTGCGCCATGGCTGGACAACCCTTTCCATGACAAATTTTTTTTTTTTTCTAATATCCAATCTAAACCTCCCCTGGTGCAACTTGAGGCAATTTGCTTTCATCCTGTCCCTGTTAGAAGAAGAGACTGACCCTCACCTGGCTCCAAACTCTTTTCACATAGCTGTAGAGAGCAAGAAGGTCCCTCTTGAGCTTCTTTTTCTGCAGACTGAGCACCCCCACCTGCTCCTTATCAGACCTACAATCCAGCTCCTTCCCCAGTTCCATTCCCTTCTCTGGACTTGCTGCAGCACCTCAATGTCTTGCTCGTCATGAAGAGTCCAGAACTGAACCCAGGATTCAAGGTGCATCACCAGCGTGCAGCAGGGGACACTCACCACCCTGGTCCTGTTGGCCGCACTATTGCTGGTACAAGTAATTGGTCTTACTGGCCACCAGTTGATTTGATCTCTAGAATATAAAGAGCCTGAGCATGGTGTATGGTAGAAACCTGAATTGGCTGTCAAACCCAGTCAGTGCTAAAAGGCAGCACTTGAATTTGTCATGAAAGTAATTTCTGAATGACTTTTCAAATCAGAGAGATGAATAGGACAAAATTTATTGCAGACAGAAATTCTGTTTAACAGTATCAGGTTAATTGAGCACTGTGACATGTCAGATGATGGGAAAACCTTGCAGATGTTATAGGTATGTGATACAGATGTTATGTGACACAGAAACTGGCTTCTCAAGTCTCTGACCACATCTTCAGGCTGGCCATTAACAGCCACATCTCTGACTGTGAGCACCCTGGATTACTAGTTGGAGAGCACAGCTGCACCAAGGCTGTTCCCATGCACAGAGCTGAGCAGATACTGATTAGCTGTTCCAGATGCCAGCACTGAGAGTGAAGTGCAGATACTCAGATGGATCTCCAGGAACAGCCTTTCCTCACAAAACCCCATCTAGTCCTTGCAGAATACTAGCTGAAGCTCCTATGTCTGGGAGCACAGTTTGATATTTCTAAGATATATATTATACCCATGGTAACCTGAGTTCACAGATTTTACTGGTTTTGGTTCCACATGAAAACAACTATCTACTTACAGACCCAAGCTGGCCAAGAATGCAAGTACAGATGCTTTCATATGGTCTGTGAAAAACAGCTCTGTTTGAAAACAAAATGTCCTGTAGAGCATCAAAATGAAATATTGATAGGTCTACAGGTCTAATGAAATGAAATGCTGTAATAGGTCTACATCATCTACAGCATCTTGTAAGCCTCCAGTGCTAATTACAGTCTGATGCCACTCCTGTGCCTCTGCAGAACATGCTGTATTACATCCCAAAGGTTGAAATAATCTCTCTTCATTGAACAGGGATTTATTACTAGAATACAGACTTTAGAAAGCATAAGATAGTAAATGTACCCAAATGGTTACACTTTAGAAAGCAAAATGATTGAAAGGTGCAATACCTGTAAATATGCCTCCAACAATGGCACAAACTCCAGTGAGAAAGTGAGTAAAGGACCTAGAATTTGAAAAACCAGCATGAGCTCAGATACCAATGTCAGGTACATAACAATTAACTAATAATTACAATAATATTCATCACACCATATAAGCATGTATTACGTAAATATTCATAGCTGACAGATAAAATAATTAATTAACCCCTATTGGCTACAGAATGGAGTTTGTCACTGCTACTTTTAGTCAGCAGCACTAAGAGGAAGTACTGAATTTATAAACTTAAAAGATGGGCTTTTAATCCCCAAGACATTATTCATTCCTACCTAGTGAGAATGCACAGCAGGGTCACGTAACACAGTAACTAAATCCTAAGCACATATTAGTACATTTAAAGATATAGACATTTTCTGTGCCTCATTATGAACCTTAAAGATTAGACAGCTACAACCCCTTCCCTTCCCCTGCAGTTGCATTGCCAGCCATTAACCCAGACAGAAGAAGAGGTTTCACACTGGCTGCAAGATGTAGAAAAGCTATAGCAAATGCAGAGTAAGGAACCATTTGGACTGTGTGGGTGCTGCTGGTAAAATGGGTATTCTCTGTGAATCTACTCTTCCCACTAGAAGTCTAAACCAAGAACCATTGTATCACACTTCTGCTCCTTGCACCACTTTTCTTTTCCACCTTGATACTGGATTACAACACTTCACATAGTAACAGAAAAAACTCAGAGATCAGAGTTCACAGAGAGAAGAATGGTATTGGTGAGCACCTCTATCTCTCCATCGGCTGGGAAGGGGCTTGGATGAATTTCAGGCATTTGTACCATCATGTCTAAGTGAGGATGAAGTTTCAAGCTACGCAAAATGACAAAATCAATGAAGGATGAACAAAATAGAGTGAAATGTCTCTTACCTGTGTTTTTCGGTCAGCTTCACCATCATGGGCGAAAGCTCATACAGCACAAAGACACCAGGCAGACCCTGGTCTCCCAGTAGCCCATTTGCTATTTTCTCATGTCGTGTTACTGAGAACTGGTTAGTTCTTACCACCTACCAAGAAACAAACACAGTAAACATTGTTTTGCTAACAGGGAATAGGAAAGGCTACTTAAACATGATTTCAGTGAACCACATCAGTGTAGACCTGCCCATGTGGGCCGCCTGACAGTGGTCAGAAAGAGTAATGAAAAGCTCTATCAGGATCAGGTATTTACTATCAGATCTATATTTACTATAGGCTACCAGTTAAAGCCCCAGCTAGCCCATAGTATGAGGGAAGCATCACACCCAGGCTGGACTATTTGGTCTCTGCTGGCACACAATAGCATAAGCTGTCCCTCTCAACCCTGAGTTTATGTCATCCTCTACCAAAATACAGTCCTGCTAAGCGTGCTTCAGGAGACAGCACTGATGGCAGAAAGCCATAAATAACCAAGAGTGAGAAAAAGGAAAAAATACATAAAGGCAGGAGAGCGGAGAAAGACAGAGACAGCCTATCTTCACATAAATTAAGATCACCCCTCAGCATTCTTCTACACGTTGTTCATACTCGTCCTATTCTTAGAGCAATCAAGCTGGGTTTCTGTAAAATGAAATTATGTTCTATCATCCCTACTAAGTTATCTGACACAAATTACAATCCAAGTGGAGAAAGATATCCCGTTTTCTTCACCGAATTCCACGCTTGGGGCTTCCATGTATTGAATGTACAATACACTCGCTGGTATACATCTGGCAACACATCTGGATCCATAGTTACTGTCAGCATCAAGAATATGAGGAAAAAGTGAAGGCTTTCACTTGTCAAAGTAACAGAGAAAAAGGTACTTACTTCACCATCTACTTTCCTATACACAGTGGGGACCACTTTGACAAAATATTGAAACATCATGGAAGCTATAAGCAAAGACAGGGAGAGACAATTAATATCCAGCAATAAACTGGAAGCTTTTCACTGATGGGTCAGGTAGACACAAACTGGTTTTGTTCAACTTGTCAGGGAACATCCTTCTGCACAACAGCTGCTGGAGGTTTTCAAGGACAGTAAAGTTAATGTCTGAAATCTGTCTTCCTTTTGCCAAAGTGAATCTCATTTCTGCTCCAACCAAAACCAAAACTCATGGCATTTTGGCCTTGACTAAATGGAAAACCTTCTACGAACTTGCTATAGCTTTACTAGTAAAAGTTCTTGCAAATTCAATTCTAGTCCAGGAAAATTTCTTATTTTTAACAACATAGCCCTAAGAAAACTTACTCAGGTTTAAGTGAGTATCTCATATCAACTTCAATTAACACTGCAGTTTATTCCTGTAGAAACATGGCATTTACTGTATCAGAAGATGAAAAGGAAGATCTGGACCAAAGAAGAAAAAAATAGGACCCCTTCTGTTGCCTTGGACCAGCCTGTTCCTTCAGTTCTCTTAAGGATAACACAATGCAAGAAAAATACTATTTTCTGTGAAATTCCCTAGAGAAGATTCTTCATCCATTTCTACAGCAGAAGCAATTCTTGCATATGGTATCTTTAGCTGCAATAAACCTAAATTTGACCTGCAATCTATTGCTCCTATTTCTTTGCTAGAGCATGTCTTCAGAATGAATTCTTCAAGAATTTACCAACTGGTTCTCTGAGGCTCAGGATGAAAAGCTTGAGCTTATGCAGAGATTTACCAGTCAGCTACAGGTCTTCTCTCTCAGATAGTTTGTTACTCCACAGAATAACTACAGCATCATAGTTGTATTGAACATTATGATGCCTTTTAATTTTTCTGTACTTTTTTTCAAATGCCATCCCTCTGATTTGGGTACAAGGATCAAAATCAACGGTAGAAAACTTAAAAGAATAGATTCAGGTAGGACTAACAATCCTATCATCACTTCAAAGCAAATGACTTCTTTCTCAAAGCTTTATTATAGACAGCTCCAATTACCTTCAAAGACAAACTTTTCAGACTTCAGTGGATCTGAAAAAAAAACCATCTGCAGTGGCTTGTAAACGACCTTTCATAAAAAAGCAGGCTTGTGGAAATAAACTCAAGCACAGCAGCTGCAGGAGGAAGAAATTGTCTCTCAAGCCAGCAAATCTGGAGCTATATAGAAAAGATCAGCAATATTTCAACTTCACTGCAGCTTTTCATGCTCTTACTGTTGGTATGTCAAGGTTAGGCAGACACCACATCTCTCCAGCAACCACCAATTAGGCCTTTTTTCTCTACCCTGCATCTTCTGGTTCTCTCTCAGTGCATTTGGTAGTTAGACAGGGCTTTCCTTGAACTATATCTGAGGTAGGCCTTTAATAATGATGTGCTGTACCTGCTGTTGTGCATTCACAAACACTGAACAGAATACCTTTCAGAAAGGTCACAGAATCCAAACACGTTGGCAGATTTCTTCCAGGTGAATAGAGACAGCTGCTCCAGAAAGAGCACAATGCGGAGGAGTCACATTTCACATAACACTGCCAGGGTTTTTGTTAAAACTGGGAACTTTGCTCTTGTTCTCTTCTAACACTTATAATACAGACACTTAAAAAGAGACTTCTTTCAGCTGGCTTTTACCTTGCTGTGCAGTGATGGCTGTCCCATCCAGAGGGTTCACAATGCCTGGATAATCCCTTCCAAATGAGAGATGTTTGATATAGTGCGTCATATTGATCTGAAATGGAAATGCTAATAACTCAAACAGCTGCACAGCACATGAGGGGTAAAGTAAGGGGCCTGAAGTTCAATAGTGGTATATTTTTCTGAGCGTGGCTCTAGAATGGAGACAGGCGCTCCCTTTCTCCGTGCATCTCAACAGTAAACTCCAAAACATTTGCTCTTCTTTTTTATTCATAGGAGATTTCAAGACAAGGAATTTCTCCTTCTCCTACTGGAAATCCTCAGATCTCAGTGCCCTTTCCTCCCATCTACAGATGCAGGCTCTCCCACTNTACTGGAAATCCTCAGATCTCAGTAGATCAGGCTCAGTAGAGCCCTTTCCTCCCATCTATAGATGCAGGCTCTCCCACTCTCCTCTCCCTGCCATAGGAGCACATGCTATCAGCTGCCTTGGAGGAACAGGTATGAGCATCATCTGCTTTTCTCCCAGCACAATGTAAACTCCAACAGATCCAGAAGCAGTTGTGACAATATCAACCTTAAGAAACTGTGAAGCATAGATTAAGGAGAAAGGCAGGCTCAGGAAGAGAGGCACAGGCTTGCCAAACAGCATGCAAATGTCACAGAATGTATTTCAGAACTCTCTGTGAAAGCAGGATCCAATGTTCTGTTTAGACTCATAAAGCCAAATCGGTAGCAATTTAGGATCTCAATGTGGCAATAGGAGGGAAATTCAGAAGTAAAATAAGACAAAGAGAACTAGAACACTGCCTTAGGAACACTTACATTATCAAGTCCAAAGCTCTGCAGATCATGAACTGTAACACAAAAATAGTTAACAATATAACTCATATTGTCATAGCAATAATATCTGTCTACCATATTCTAGCAATAAGGGAGCTCCTTTCATTTCCATCACAAACTAAAATGGCAAGAAAATTGTCTGGGTTTCTCTCTTGCTTGCATAGTAGGGTGTGTGACAGATAAAACTGCTGTAATACCCCCCCGATAGAGAGCCACTGCTAGAATGAAGGAACGTAAATTTAATTTGGGGTTACTTCAGATTAGGTATTCAGTCCTCCCCTGCATGTATTCTTCATCTAGGACAAAAACAAGATCCCAGAGGCCAGAAAGGAAAGCTTTGCTGTTAACCACACATAACTCGTCTCACTACTGTAAAACAGAGGCACGACAGATCTAAACTAACAACTGAGCAGAGCACATGCTTTAATATAACATGTAAGCGCCCTTAAAAATCATCATCATCTTAAGTAACTCTCAGGACTGCCTATCAGCCTTGCTACTGCTGCCTGGAGAACATACTACGAAAGGAAGTCTTTGCAGGGATGGCCTGAGCAGGCTATTTAAAACCACTGGTAGGGCCACAGAGACTGTCACCAGTGTTGGGATTTGGGGAATTTGGCCTGCCCCATCTCTGCCCTTTCCACATACAGCAATGTGACAATGCTGGCAGCACAACACACCACTAGAAGGGATCTGGCAGAGATATGGACAGTGGAAGGCAAGGGATATCTTTTAGTTTGCTACTTAAATGACTCTATGCAATACCAGAAGCATCAGTCTCAGGATGAAAATCTAAATTGCAATACCATTTCAGTATCACTCCTATCAGGTTTATCCAAAGTCACCCAATCATCTCAAAGAAGCCAGAGGCTGTGGCCATTTTAACAGGTAAATTTATGTGCTCAGGAAGGCAGACCTCACCTTTCAATTTAGCAAAGTAAAGCACAGTTCAATAATCGTGGGCTATTACTTTAGGAGCTAATGGAGTCAGATCACTAAGTGCTGCTACATTATTAACAAAGATTAGAAATGCTGTTCCCTTGAGAGCCTACCACAAGACAAGCTGCTGTGTTGATTTGGCACAGCCTGCTTTTCGGTAGCAAGGCAAGGCCACAGGAGTAGCTTCTGTGAGAACCTACTAGAAACTTCCACCATGTCTGACAGACCCAATCTCTGATGGCTCTGAAGATGAACATGCTGCTGGCCCAGTCAGAGAGGTTGGTAACACCTCTGTGATGACATATTTAAGAAGAAAAATTGAAGCAGCATGCGCACAGTTTTTTCCAGGGGTGGTGAGGTGCCACAGCTGCTGCCATCCTGGCGCAGTGCGTGGCGAGCCTTGCCTGCCTGGCCGCCCCTAGCCAGCCGTGCCACGGGAAGAAGGGCAGGGGCGGTGGCAGCAGCTTCTCCTTCCCAGCGCCCTGCATGAGGAGAAATGTTAAACAGCGCCGTGGTGGCTGCCACTGCCCCGCTTGGTGGTGGCAGGGCCGCACGGCTGGTGGCAGAAATATGGTGAGAGACTCTGTGGCGTGGAACCTAGATGAGATCAACCTCTCGGAGCTGCAGGATCCTGTAGGAACCTTTGAATTAGCAGAACTTGTTGACAATGGTATCTACAAGCAGAAGTTCTTTTCCAGTCAGAGAAGAGGAGGAGGTGAGAACATGTGAAGGAGAACAACATGGCAACACCAAGGTCAGTGGAAAAAGAGAGGGAAGAGGTGCTCCAAGTGTCAAAGCCGAGATTCCTCTGCAGGCCCTGATGAGCACCATGGTGAAGCAGCTGTGGCCCTGCAACCCATGAGGTCCGTGGGGGATGCAGAGATCCACTTGCAGCCTGTGGGAGAAGTGCTCATGCTGGAGTGGATGCATGCCAGAGAAAGCTGTGATCCAGGGGGAGACCCAAATAGAGGGACCCTGCTTCCAGAGATAGAGGGCCCTTGCTTCCTAACTCAAACAGCCTATCCTTGGAGGACAGCACCCCATGGACAAGTGACATGCCACAATAGTTTTGGGAAGACTGTCCATGGGAGGGACTCACGCCATAGCAGAGGAAAGACTCCCTGAGCAAACAGAAGAAGATCTTGAGTGACGAACTGACCAAAACCCCCATGCCCTGTCTTGCTGCACTGTCAATGGGAAAGAGGGAGCAGCTGGGGGTGGAAAAAAGTGGTTTAAAGGCTTATTTTACTTTTCATTATCTTCCTCTGACTCTGTTAATAATGAATTTACTTTATACCTTTAAATTTGAACCTGTTTTGCCCTTAAGAGTGTTTTCTCTCAGTCCTCATCTCAACTCATGAGCCCCTTAGTTAATTTTTTTTCCTCTCTCCAGCTGAGAGCAAGAGAGGGTGAGCAAACAACTTTCATGGCTGCCTGGCATTTGGCCAGTAGCAAATAATAACAACTGCAATGCTAAAGATCTGATTTGAACTAGCTTCTCCTTTAAAACATTTACTTGAGTGTGCTGTGAACTCTTTTCAATGAACATCTTTCAGTAAACCACCAGAAGCTGTACTTGTATTTATATAAAACCCTTACTAAACCTAAAGAGATATGCATGCAAAACAGAGAATGTACAGTTAGCAAAGGAAATGCTAAAGTACTCTCCTCCTAAGGCTCTGATGTAGGGACAGGTCCTTGCATTTCACAGCTAAATGCCCAGAGACCAGACTGCAGTACCTGGAATTTAGACAATGGTTCTGCATTTCAAAGAGCTCAGAGATGCACTGGCTTCAGATATTCCTTCTGCTATCTCTGACTGGAGCGCAGACCTGTAACTGCCACTAGCACAGTGATAGCACACAGGTTTGTGTGTCTGACAACTGTACCAATGAACTTTAAAAAAGAAATTCCTAGCAAAAATTTGGCAGCATATGTGATGGTGGGCAGGGGAAGGAAAGAAGGAGAAGTGGCCTTGGCATTATGCTATGCTATTTTTCTTAACAGTTATCAGCAACACTAGGCCGTTTCATGCTGCACTATTATCTGCACTTAAGAGTTCCATGGCTTAGCTGCCAGCAAAGTGTCAAGTCTTGCTGCCTTCTGTACAGACACTAGCAGGCTAACCTTCAGTTATAACAAAGTTCCAAGAGATCCTGGCTCTGGTGGGTCTGCATTTAGACCTGCATTTAAACCACGATTATCTTTGTGGGTACCTTCTAACTCTATGATTTCATACCACCAAAGAAATAGAACTTTCTTTGTCCCACCAACTTTTGGTCCCATAGCTCATCCCTATCCCACCCACCTTTCAGTCATGAGCTGTGGGAAATGGATTTGTAGAGAGTTCTTAGGGCTTGATAGAAGGCTTATACATTATGCATTTGTATGCAAACTTTGAGATAAGAAATGATGACTTAGAAATGCTATGGAATAGGACAGATATTATTGAGAGAGAAATGGAGCTGGCAAATAGTTCCAAAGGATGGTATTGTAAATAAGACTAGATACCTTGGAGAAATAGAACTGTTGTTTTAAAAGGATCTGTGCCTGGAAAGGTGTTTCTTTCTCTGGGTCCTTGCGTTGGGTGCTGAATGAGGCTCCTATAACTCCAGTATCAGAAGGCTTATATGATTTATTAGAATGACTCCATTATTCAGAAGGTTTTAGGGCTAAGGTGCCCACGCTCAGAGTTACATGGTTCCTCCACCATGTTCAGAGCAAGACTCCCCAATGCTTACAAAGTCAGAGAGATTACAACCTCTACCTCATAGGCTAGAAAGAGAAAACTACATCTCCTATATCAGGAGACAGGCAAAGGAATGCATCTGTTGTCCTTGAATCCACACACAGACACAGATTTGTTTTTACAGAAATCTGCAGAGAAGTCAGCTTTTCCATGGAAGGGAATTCAACAAGTTTCCATATAAGAAACTTATAAAATGGCTGTGACATAGAACTATGAAAGGTGCATTGTAATAGAACCCAGGAGCGGTAATTTTAGATGATTGGCTTTAAGGCATCTCCAGCATGGTGTGGCGAAAAGTTGATAGACCAAAAAATGCTTAGAGTTTTATAATTAGGAAATAGTTGGCTGCTGATTGTGATGGCGTGAATTATACCATTTGTATTGACTCACCCTTCATAGGAGACTAAAAATAGATAAAAGATTTTTTATCTAAAAAAAGATTTTAAAAAGATAAAAGATTTTTTAAAATATTAAAAGATTTTTTAAGAGATCTTTAAAATGCTTCTCAATTGCCCCATCCCAGGTCAGAAAAGGGCTAAATCTGACAGTGAGCCATCTCAGACTCTGTAAAAGGCTGAAATGCAAGTCTTGTTTTATCTGAGGCTATTCTTCCAGACAGAACAGCTGCAAAGTAAGGTTAATCCCACAGCTGCGCTGGCACAGTGATGCACAGAGAGGCAGAGGGACTATCCTCGTGGTAGCTGTGCTCCTAGAACCCTCTGCAGGATTACAGTATTTATCAGATTTATCACTTGGGTAGTCACACATGAAGTTGTACTGAGGACTAGTGAGTATGACAAAACTTACAGGAATAGCGCAGTACCAGAGAAATACCAGAGGGCACCATTTGAGAATGACCAGACATTAACTAACATGTTACACTAGATTTAAATTGTGTGTGACTCCTATTAATAGTTACGGCTATTGAAAACAAAATGTCCCTAGAGTGCTCTGCTATGCTTTCCACAACTAAGTAGTTTTTATAAAACTCCTCTCCAATAAGTGATTTATAACTCTGCAGTAGAGCAGTTCAGTTTCTAAAAGAGTCTTCTACCAGCCCACAAGTTTATTTCTCCTTGATCACTGATGGTTATGCTAAGCACATATGTACATACTCTACACTGCAGGTACATGTTTAGCTTAACATAAATCAGGAGGCTATTCAGCCTGCGAAGATAATGAACAGGACAAGGAAAGAGAACAGAAGACCTTAACAAGACTGTCTACTAGGACCAAAGACTCTTATTTCTGAAGAAACCAACGCATTTCTTCGTTTCCTTAACCACACCTAACAGGCAAAATAAAGATACCTGCTAAACATCTGAAGTTTGTCAAAAAGTCTGTCTGCTTTATAGAACCAAGATTTCTTCATGGTTTTCGTAACACAGTTTTAACAAACTCTATCTGAAGAATTCTCCCCATCCTGCATTTCTGACCTGGACAATCATAAAGCCTCCTTGGACTTCACAAAATTCAGTCCTTAACTTCTAAAAGAGGATTAACATCACTTACAGCCATTCAGGATTCTGTCGATAAAGATGTGATGGTTCCAAGAAACTAAAGACTGTCCCCAAACACATTGCTCCAAGGTGAGACAGGACACCACTTTTCAAATGGGATGAATTTTATGGAGGAAAATATCTTACAGGAGCACAGTGGCAGGAGGATGGAAGTGGCATAAAGATACGTTGTGAAGAGGGGAATGAGGCAGGGAGCAACACAGAAAATGTTGCAGCTAAGAGAAGGAGTGAACAAAGCTGTGAGTCTGAGCCCTCTGCCAGATGTTACTGACTCGAAACACCACATCTCAACCTGCAACTGCCATGATTACCCTTAGAAAAATCCAGTGGTTTACTAACTGTTGTATGAGGGGTCACCATTTGTCATGGTCGAGCCAGGAATGGAATGAGAGACTACGAGATTCAGAAGGCGAGAGAACAAGTTTTATTATAAGAGCCCCCCAGTAGAAATCCAGTGAGTCTTTTATATCCAGACTCACTAGCTAAGACCTGATTGGTCTTAGAGAAAGCACCCTGCACACGATCAGTGAGCTATTAATAGCAAGCTCAGAAAAACAATAGCAAACTCAGAAAAACAACAACTCTATTGTAAATAACAGGTGCAAGAAGAGATAGTGATAGTTGTTTATAATTCTTTCCTCTGAGTTTCCCAGGCCAAGCCTGGGAAAGTTATCTCTGTTCTTTCTTCAGAAGAACTGAGGATAACTACAACTAACCCTTGTAAAAGTTCCTACAAACTACTCACACATCAGCTGGCTTGGTACATGAATTTTCAGGAAATATTCTCTAATGTGTTGTACAAATGAGATTAAGCGAGATAATTCTCTCATCTGACTTGAAAAGAGAGAAGTTGCTCTAAAATGTCAGCACGTTCCCCTCAAACACATTAGCTGCACAGTGCAGCTAAACATTTGCCAAAACATCATCTCCAACAGGGAGATACTAAAATCATTTAAGACAAGGATTTTCAACCTTTTCCACCTCATTTACCACAGAAGAATTACCTGGCATAGCTCTCTTTTTAGTTTCCTGGAAATCTTCTCAAATGCTAACCTAGATCAACAGCTCATTCCAAAGGAGATTTATGGTCTCAGTAAATAACAAAAATTATGTTAGTTCTGTAGTTTTGAGGAAAAAAAAGGATACTGCAACACCTAATCTTAACATGAACTGGGAAAACAAGCAGACTAGGAGAGAAAAGAGAAATGTTCATATCTGTCTTGGTTTGAAAAGACAGGTGTCTGCTAAGGAAGGCAGGAGCCTCCCCTGAAATGGAAAAGGTAAACCCCCTCCCTCTGAATTACCACAATTTTGAAATAAAAAGGCTCTCAGGCAAAGATATGGGAATAGGAATAACAGTTCTTTACTAAGAAAACTGAAAATACAAATGTAATTAGTACAAACAAAACTACTGATAAATTACTGATAAAGTAAGAATACGAGCTGACCCTGTGGGTCAGGGTGTTGGTAACAGTCCAGTTGAATGGTGGCTGCTCCTCCTGCAGTGAGATGTGGTTCTGCTGAAGCAGTGATCTTGTAGAAGATCACTGCTTCAGCAGTAGTTTTCTCTGGAGGTCTGGTGGTGGTGTAGATGGGCCTGGTTTTCTGGGAATCCAGTGGAGAAGAAGCTATCTCCTTGTCCCAAAATCTCTGATTATATGCAGGTAGGAATGATTGGCTCCTCCCCCTGGGAGGAGCATCTCTAAATGGAATAATGTAATTTTATCAGTCATGCAGCGAGGCTCAATAGCCCATTAACAGAAGATATCTCCCCAGAGGGAGAGTTTGGTTGTGGAAGAGATAAGAAAACTGCCCAATTAACAGAAGATAACTACCCCACGTTTAACAGATGGCAAACAGAATACCTAATTTTACAATCCAGGACAATATCCTTACAAAGAAAAGATAAAGATATTCAGGTAGTGTAGCATTTAAAGCTCATACCAAAAAGGGGAAGAGTAACATCTGTGCTAGTGTGCTTTCTAGGCCATATAAAATGACCCCCAAGATAGCTAAAGGATTGATATATGGTCAAGTAATCTGTTACAGTGTAACAAAGAACTCAAAATGCAGTAATTAATCTCCAAAAGAAAAACACAGTGGGTGGAATGTGCATATATGTTAAGGGAACTCCAGAGCAGCATGACAAAGAACAATACTGGTTATGTTTAGATTCTTTTTCAGTCATAAGGGAAGAAAGGTAATTTTAGGAGCAAAGCTATTCAGAAATGCACTCAAGGTTGGTATGTACAACATATTTACATTCAAAGCTGAGTAACAGGTCTTTTATTCTTAATCAGTCCTGTGCTATTTTCATCCCACCTGATGCACAGAGGAAATAACAAAACATGAGGCTGGTTTTGTTCATTCTGTTTCAAGATCCTGAATACCAGGGAAGATCGGGGGCAAGGGAAATATATGTTTGAACAGCATATCTCAAAGGAGGTTAAGTAAACTCCTTTTTTGTTTATTTCAAAAGCTTGCTCATTTGTATTCAACACTGTGTATACATTTAACATTAATCAATAACTGTCCTAGACTTACAGGGCCTTATAGTCGTATGGGCCTCTGAATCCTTCCCAAGTAATTTGATTCCCTCTGCCACTTCTCTGCTGGTGCTTCTACAATAGCATGATTTTTGGTATGGAGAAGGAAAGGCCGCTCCAGAGGGCCACTTGACAAATTTTAAGCATTCCCAAGAACTGGTACAGCTTGAGCTCTGATGGATGATAGTGAAGTGACAAATGAAAATACCATTTTTGTTGTCTCCAAAGCAAACTTGATATAATTTGAAAACAGTTTGTCCACCATAAATGGGTAAGACCTTGTGTCTTTCAGCACCAAGACAACTAAACTCTGCTAAGAGGTCACTGGCATAAAAAGAGAAGTCCTCAGCAATGCGGAGGATGAAGTAAGATTCACTATTCAGTGAGTGGTCACTATTCAGTATGGGGATAAAAACAGTTTCCTAACGGACACTACTTTGGGACAAAAGTTAGAATGAGCTCATACACACCTCCTCTATGGAAGGAATAGGGTACAAGTGATCAGAGGATTTGGATCTTCTCCACACTGAACTGGTGTCCTGATGGAGACTGAGTCCCATGTCATTTTTTTAACCTATGTTGCTGGGCAGAAGAACTCAGATAAGCAACTACCTGTAGAAGCCTGTGCAGTAGTAATGGACCCACAACTAGTTGGGCTATAGGAAAGGAACAGAGAAGGAGACTGCAGTCTCTGCAGAGTAAGGAGTTAGTGTCACTTGCTCTTGGCTGACACCAAGAAGGTGCCAAGGGACTTGAAAAATGACAACCAGTCAAAGACTTGGCCTCTTTTCACAATTCAGTAACCAAAACCCTAAAAAGTATGTAAAATAAGAGAGACTATTTGGGGTCATCCACAGCATCCAAGGATGAGTTCAAATAGGTTCTGGCTGTCAAGCTGTAGCAGAGAAAGAAACAAACCCTTCGTTAAATACATAAGCAGAAGACTAATGAAGATGTACAACTGACCAGTGGATCTGACTCCTAGAGAGCTAACAAAGCTTCACACCTTTCTAGGCAAAGCTTGGTGGGTCCAAGTAGGCACCTCCTTTTCCAAGATCATCACAATCTCAAAGGACAGCTTAACTGTGGTTTTTCCTTCCACAGCCATCACCACAAAAGAGGATGAAAACAAACAGTAATCTCTCAGAAACAGCATCTTCAAAGATAACTGTTCCTCCAGCTGACATGTAGGGTGTAAGAAATCACAAAATTTGGACCACATACAGACTGCTTCATCCACAGAAATTGTCACACTCACTGAGAGTGTGTCTTCAGGACAGAATGTTCTGAATGATGCCATCAACACCATCTTCTTTTTAAGAAATTGAAGGAATTTAATGAGACATTTTAAATAATCCTGAAAAGCTCTCTGGCTGTCAAAAAAGCATGATGGTCAGTGTCTTCTCTAAAAAATACCAATGATAACACCAGGAACAGAATGGCCCAAAGACAATCTAAAGGAGGAATGTGAAGCCTCAGCTTTCCCTTGTATAAAGCAAGGAGGATGGAATTGATATAAATAACGTCACTCTCCTCAGGAGCCTACCACTAGGTAGGTGAAGTTTCCACAGGAAAGAAACTCACTCTCAACAACTGCAGATGAAACAGGAGATGGCTGCTACTGTACAGGCATGGACAGACATGGCAGCAGCTCCTGAAACACAAACCTCAGAGGTTAAACAGCTAAATCACCCAATCATTCCTCTTTCTTATGAGACAGGAAGGAAAGACAGAAGGTGTGAACTGCTGCAGAGTCATAAATAGGCCCAGCTGATGCTGGAGGCTGTTCTTTCAGATGAAAAAGTGAAAGCGAGAACTTCACCAAAACCTGCAGCACACTGCATAACCCAACCATAAAATCTCAGTTTAGGATTCAAAGCCCAAACAGACAACAGTGAAGCAACTCCAATCTCAGCAAGAACCAAATGAATAAGAAGAGTTTGAGGCTGTGCTGCTTAAAACAGAAGTATCTGTAATGTTTGACTCTGGCCTCCCTTAATGCAGGAGAGCCAAAACTACTAGTTTCAGTGTTAAGAATTCTGGCTGGAAGCGCTTCAGTCCTCCTCACAATCTCTTTCAATGCTCCTCCTAATGATCTGGGATTTCTTAGTGTAACTGAACAACAAATGATCATTTGTAGCCAATATGACATTCCAGAGTTGGGGGTCTTCTCTGACACTGACAATGTTATATCACGGTGCAAGCCTAAAGTGACCAATTTTAAATGCTTCCAAAATCTTGGAATGAAAAGCAGCATCACTGCTTGCTTCAAAAGCAACACATTTCCAAAGGTTCAGCTTGGTTTCTCAGGGAACACAGGATATGAAGAACAGAGATGGAGTACCTGTGCAAGAAGTTCAAGCATCGTATTTATGCACTAGCTAATAGGTAATTAACCATTTTAGATGGCACAAAAGCATAAGATTAGCCACGTGAATCATCCTAGACAGGACAATTCTGATGACCTGAGATTAGGAATGAGAAGCAATACACTCTAAAACATATAGTAATGGTGAAAACTAAGATAAAATACTACGTCTAGTAGTAATGCGCTCAGCCTCTAATGGGGAGCTGGGAACACAGACCTTATGCAAATAAAGTTCTATCTAACTGAAGTTAGATAACTAAACAGAAAAAAAATTCCACCTTAAACAGTGCTGTCATGTATGTAAGCCCCTCTTCTTCTACTTTCTGAAATAAAGCCATTTCAACTTGCTTCTCCCCAGGAAAGAAGTTACAGTTTCAAGATGTTAATACCAAGCACACAACAAGAGTTCAGAAGCTCAGATCAGGATTACATTTGCAGTCAGATCTACAAAGTGCTGCTTAATAGGAGCCTTGGTACTGTCACAGTGATGCTCATGCCCATTTCCTGGCTGGAGAGCTATGATACAACAGGAACCTGCAGCAGAAGAAGAGAGGAACAACACAAGAAGCTGAAAAGCTGATATCCAAGTTTCAGTATTTCAATGCTACCACAAAATAAAAATCCAACCATCAGCTGTACATGTGTGGTACAGACTCCAGTAGGAGGCAAGAAGAATGGTGCAGTGCACTGAACTTTCCACACTACTGATATTCTTCACCCCCATATTCTCTACTGATTCATATCAGTAGGGAATAGAAGGAAAAGCAAAAATACTGTCAGTCATTAGAGTTCCGCATCAAGTAGGTCTAGTAAAATTATTTAGTGAATTGCTAATATGACTTTCAACAACAACAGTTTGGAATATTCAGACTTCTCTTAGACATTCAAATTCATCCTGCGTGACATTCTGTTAAGTGCATTGTCACAGCCATTTTATAAGTTTCTTATATGGAAACTTGCTGGACATTTTTCCTTCTATGGGAAAGCTCATTTCTCTGCAGATTTCTGTAAAAACAAACCTGTGTCTGTGTGTGGATTCAAGGACACAGGTTCTCTCTCCCATAGAGGAGATGAGAAACGTTTCTCTTTCTCAGCCTATGAGGTAGAGGTTGTAATCTCTCTGACTTTGTAAGCATTGGGGAGTCTTGCTCTGACTATGGTGGAGGAAACATGTAACTCTGAACGTGGGCACCTTAGCCCTAAAGCCTTCTGAATAATGGAGTCATTCTAATAAATCATATAAGCCTTCTGATACTGGAGTTATAGTAGCCTCGTTCAGCACCCAATGCAAGAAGCAACTGAAACAAACAGCTTTCCAGGCATGCTGATTCTTCAAAACAACAGTGTATTAACAGGACCGCATGTTAAAGCAGACCTTACTGAAGGAATCAAACACCACAAACATTAAAGTTCTTGTCTGGAACTATGATCCAAATGAGATAAGAGCTATGGAAATATCTCACAGAACTCCATCCTCTAATACTAGTCAAATTCTTTATCTGTAATTAAAGGGAGAAAAACCCCAAAGGATTAAAAAGAAAGATTACAGTGGGTTGTGTACAAGAAAACAACCATGCTCTGAGCAGACCATTTTCCTTCTGGGCCTGGAAAAATTCCTTGTTTGTTGGCTAGTGGCATGAAAACCCTGCCAAGGAAAAGGCTGGATAAAAAGGAAAATTCCACATTACGAGCAAGAGAGAACAAAAGGAAGAAAATCATTAGGCCACTGCGTCTCATGTGTAACCTTAATCTAGATGCAGTCTGGTACCTTCAGACAGAACTGAACTGAAAGAGGTTCAGAGAAATCCTGCAAGGAAGCTCTGAGGTTGAATAGCATCCACAAATGACCAGCTTTGTAAGCTTTGACTCTTCAGCAGGGAAAGATATGCCCTGAGCCCTGCAGAGGAAAGGCCCATGAAATGCTGAGGGGAAAGGAGAGAGCGGGAAACAACCACACTCTTTTTCCACAGACAAAGAGGAGGCCATCAGATACAGCCAGTGGTGTGGAGACACTCATTTCAGTTGAAGAGAGAAGAGAGATTGTCTGGGAAAACTTAGAATTCTAGACTGCTGTTATGTCTGCTTGTAGCCATTGTTTATAATAGCTAGCTACTGTTTGTAACAATTTGCCCTTCAGGGTATGATGTTCCCTATTCACCAAATAGGTGAGAGAAGTTCTTTTGTAGTTCTTTTATACCCAATCATAATTCACCTTAGTAAAGCATGTTATAAAAGGCGTGGAGTTCGTAATAAACTCCCCTTTTGGCCCTGATGCCTCTGAGAGCTGGAGTCCTTCTTTCTCGCACCTGGCTCAATAGCGACACAGTGGGAACAAGCAAATGAGTGGATGAGGTTGGCAGTAAGTACACAGCCCTTTTGAGTTTTATCTGTATTTTCCGACTGAGTTTTTAATTCAGCTGTACAGCACTTATGGAGGACATGGAATTAGAGAGCTATCCTGACCTCATGCCCTTCTCTCTGTACACAAAGTACTTGATTTGAAGCAGCCAGCCTGCACTCCTGGCTGTTACAGAGACACGTAATACAGAGATGCTTCTCCTTAACATATATGCCATGACTTTGTTGATTCTGGCTGTAGTAAGGTTACTGTTGTCATGATAGTTTAAGCACACAAAGCAGATTTTGCCCCAATAAGTGGTAAAATATTTTTTGCCACAATAAGTGGCAAAAAATAAAATTTTTTTTTTTATTAGTAATGATCAGTATCATGGGGAAAACCAGGCTTTTATCATTATTGCTGTTTGTACAAAAGTGCTTGAAAGTTTGTCTGCTGGTCTCCAAATACACCAGTTACTCTCACCAAGCACATTCACATTCTCCCCTGACCTTAACCTCAGCAGTACAGATTAAAGTGGAGTGAGTGATAAAAGGAAAAAAGCGAGATTTGATGTGTGGACTCTTTACTGGATAATGAACTGGTTGGATGATCATATCCAAAGGGTAGTGGTCAACAGCTCAACATACAGATGAAGACCAGTAAAAAGTGGGGTTTATGTTAGGGCCAGTACTGTTTAATACCTTCATCAATGACATTGACAGTGGGATTGAGTACACCTCAGCCTGTTTGCAGATAATAGCAAGCTGAGTAGTGAGGTTGACGCCCTTGAGGGACAGGATGCCATCTAGAGGAACCTGTACAAGCTTGAGAAGTGGGGCCAGCGAACATCATGGGGTTTAACATGACCGAGTGGAAGGTGCTGCACCTGAGTCAGGACAACACCAGTACCAATACGGGCTGCAGATGAACCAGTCAAGAGCAGCCCAGGGGAGATGGAATTGGGGGTGTTAGTGGATGAGAAGCTTAACATGACCTGGTCATATGCACTGGCAGTCCAGAAACCACTTGCATATTGGGTTCATTCCCAGCAGCATGGACAGCAGGTGAAGGGGAGGACTCTCCCCCTCCATTCCACTCAGGTGAGACCCCACATGCAGAGATGCCTCCAGCTCTGGGATACCCAGCACAGGAAAGATGTGGACCTGCTGGAGCGAGTCCACGAGAGCCCACAAAGATGCTCCAAGGGCTGGGGCACTTCTGCTATGAAGAGAGGCTGATAGAGCCTGGAAAAGAGAAGGCTTTGGGCAGACCTGAGAGCCCCTTCCAATACCTAAAGGAAACTATAAGAAAGATGGGAACAGACATTTTAATAAGGCCTGTTGTGACAGGACAAGGGGCAATGCTTTTAAACTAAAAGAGTGCAGATTCACACTATATATAAGAAATTGCATATGTTGAAGGTGATGAGGCATTTGCAGAGGTTGCCCAGAGAACTGGTGGACGCCCAGTCCCTGGGAACATTCAGGGCCAGGCTGGCTGGGGCCCTTAGCAACCTGCTCTAGTGGACGGTATCCTTGCTCATTGCAGGGGGGTTGGACTATATGGCCTTTAAAGATCCTTTCTAACTCAAACAACTCCATGATTGTGTAAACTACCACTATTGTTCTCACCACACTGTATTTATACATATACTCAAGGAAGTCCTTCACAACTTAAATTTTACTCTGAAACTCATGAATAGAGGAAAATATCCCTTCCACAGGTACTGGTAGTCAGGTCCAGGACTGAAAATTTTACTTGAGGTTGTTTGACTGCAAAGTAGCAAAGTTTTGCAGAACCAAGAGACTGCCCAGAAACATTCTCTGCCAGGTTCTTCCACACTCATGTGGCCACACCCCTAGAAACCACTTTTCTGTTTGTCCATGATAGTTCTAAACCACTGTAACAAAACTTCAACAGTATCCTCCCTAATGAAGCAGTGATGTTGTTACTACAGACAGTAATGCAAAGATAATACAAGAAAATGGTCAGACACACTTGAAACCAAAAGGTCCAATAAGCAGAAAAAGAAAATACTTTACCATGTACATGAGACTGTTGAAAACTTTTTCCTGGTGCAAAGTGGAAATTTCCAGCTACCTGCAGGAGAGAGTAACCTTTCATTAGATTGTATGAATCTATGTAAGTAAAGCAGTTGTAGTGGTGTTTGGATTTTTAAGATTTTGTCTACACAAGAGAGACACGAAACAACCCATTTTCACAGGTGACAGTAGCAGCAGACATTATCGTAAGAGAGATATGAATTTCCCATGTTCATTACAGGCAGTGATGCTGATAGCCATAATCAAATACTGATGTGGACAAAAGCTGCTCTATCCAGATTATTTAGTGGACATAAAAATGAGCAGAAGGAATTAACTCCAAGTAGGGCACTGACTGGTCCTACAGAAAATACGAAACAGTATCAAAGAAAAGCAGAGGAGAAAGTGAGAGTGAACAGGGTAAGAAAACACTTACAACAATAATCAGCAGTAATCCAATGTATACACCCATAAAAATAAGAGCATGCAAAAATAAAGCACTTAACCTACCAAACCCCCCTTCCAAAATAACCCAATCCCCAAAAAATCTGCAAAAGACAAACAGGTAAAATTTCATCCTGGACTCTGAAAGGGATACGGATATTAAGTGCCAATCCTCCCTTACACTTACTAGCAATCACATACACTCTGCCCTGGAAGATGTGAATGTTCCAAGCTTACATACTATATTACATCTTCGATGCCTGGGCAAACCTATGCCTTATGTGAACTGCAGATCTGTTGAGAATGAAGATGGGCAAAGTTCCAAGTGCCTAAAAAAAGGCCCCAGAAAGTTCCCCAGTGACACTCACACTTGGACCATTCCTACATCCAGTATTCTCCTTGGAATCTTCCTGCTCATCATATATTGTGAGAAAGGATCCCATAACAGTTTGATACCCATGATAATGCTCAAATCACAATGCCTGGATTTGTGAGTACAAGGTCTACTTTCTAGAAATAAAGACTGTGGTTTCCAGGAAGAATACACAAGGATTAAAAAAAACCCAAAAAAGAAAAAAAAAAAACCAAACACCAAAAAACCCAGAGATTGAAGCTAAAAAAAAAAAAAAAAAAAAAAAACCGGGGNAAAAAAAAAAAAAAAAGCCTGGGTCTGACTTCTTCTAGAAGGTACTTGGGTAACCCACAAAATGACAGGTTACATAGTAACCTGGTGCATCTTGTGTATTTTCATACATCACTTACATAAACTACCTCTCTGAGCATTTTCAGCCTTGACAACCAACTCAAATAGCCTTGCTTCCACTGTTTTTCTAAAGAAGGTAACATTTCACTCTTCCAACACCTCTGCAGGCGAGATGTTGGTTACTGCTACCTCCAGCATCTACTTGCAGCCTCTGATTTAAAACCGGAAGGGCAGGTGGAACAATTCAAGCTCAAAGAAGCTACCTCTCCTCCTCCAGAAATCTCAGCAAAAAGACTCAGTACCCAGGCAGGAGAAAAAAGTGACCTTCTACAGCTGCCATGACTTCCTACCAGCCCACAGAACACAAATTAGAATTAGCCTCTTTCCCTCTGCTCTTCCTGACTCATGTTGCTGATCCCAGAGGTTATTCTATGACAGTCTTGTAAGCACCTAAAGCTGGAAAAGGAGAGGAATGTCCCGATGCTGCCTTTTCACAGTCCTCACCATCATGCAGCAGGTTCACACCAAAATCTCTCTCTCACCTTGTTGACCTCTAGGAAACCATACACTTGGCAGCCCTCATTCTTCTGCTCTTGCATTTTCTGGCTAAACCCTTCCCTCTTGCACTGCTCTATGCTATCTGGGTTCTTGAAAGCCCAGCCTCGCCGCCTGTATGCTTCTCTGACATCGTCACAAGTATTACAACACCTGCAAAAAGCACAAGCATCATCTTACCATCTTTACCATTAAGAAGAGATGCTCCAGCTCAGGATTTGAATCCTTGACAGATTCTTCTTCAACAAACCAACAACACAAACATTGGGGACTGGACCTTGGAAAGTGGCCTAATGCTCCTGAATGATCATGAGCTTCTTGATCTGCCTTTTGAATTTTGGAGGTGAGGATGCATGCTGTTTGAATGCAGGACTGGAGTCCGAAGAGGGCTCTGCTTGGCCATTTACACAGCCATGGCAGCCCTTGGCAAAGACATTTACCACAAAACCAACATCAGTGTCCCACAGTTAAGAGCAGTTTGGAACTTCCTCATGTGAACAAAGCAATCTGCCTGTTTCTATTGCTCCTTTCCTCTATTTTTAGGCCAAGACATTGGGCTAAAGGGGGGCTTAACTGCAAACTTCTTTTGTAATTTTCGACCTGTGGATAATACATTGGTTACCACAAAAAAACCCAGGTTTCTTCCTTGGTTTCATGTTTTGCTGGACATGTTGAACAAATTCCTGCTGTTGAAGGCAGCAATTATGAATACTCAAGATGAAAACATCCCTAGGAAAGGACACAACTTGACAGATGGGACAAACCAAGTTACCAGTGAGCCAAAAATAGCCAAGATTAGTCCAGAACCTATATGAACTATCACAGATCTATTCTTACAGTATTTTCCTGCTCAGAAGAATGAGAAATACAAAGAGACACCTGTTGTTTGTGTGAGCCATAGATGTCTGGTCTTTGCTCCTGTAAGGATGTAATGCCAGCAACAGAAATGAGAAGGCAAGGCCAAGGCATAACCAGGTTTTACACCAAGATAGCTCACATAACAGTGAAATAATTTAAACACCTCCGCTCTGGACACCAAACAAGCCCAGAAAATCTCGTCTGCTGAGATACAATTTTTGTACTGCTTAAACAGGCATGTAGACAATCCAAACAACCTACTCAAAATTGTTGAGAAGTTGCACCTTCTCAACAATTTTGAGTGCAGCTTCCAAAGTCATAGCCAAACCACAAAAGCTCTTATCACTGCACATGTGCCTAAGACCAGGATTTCATTGTACAGACCTTCACAGACATTTGGAAAAAAAAATTGCATATAACATACCTGGATTCAAGGGCTAAGAAGATAGGAAAAAGGTCTAAAGTTTACCGAATGTCCTCTGACTCTGCCCCGTAACAGCTCTCGCAGCGATCAGCATCCAAAGAATTTGGATCAAACACTTTTTCTTCATCTTTTCCCAGCTCTAAGACAAAACAGGATTCAAAGTGATGAGACTCATCTAGAAACTCTGTCTTGTACTCTTGTTCTGCTCTATTCTTAATGACTGCTCCATACACAGTGTGCCACTGCACATCCTGCACTCAATGCTTAACTGAAATGGTATGTATGCAGCCTGCTGAGGCGTGAAGTAAAACCAAGAAGGAGCATATTATTTGTGCTCTCACGAACAGCCTCCATGGAAAGAACTGGCTATCTGTAAGCCTTGCTGGAGCATCAGACATTACTCACATAAAGGCTTTGTTAAAACATGTCTTAAGTAGACCCAACCAGTACATTATGAGCAATACAGGACCTGCTTCACAACATGTAGAATAGTTTTTGTCCCCAGACAATAATTTGTAAAGTCACAACCTGTGGAGGCTGTTAAGTGACACAGTAGTAAGAACACTATCACCACATTCCCGTGACAACCAGAGAAACCCTTGTGCCTGCCAATTGTTCAGCTCTTGGCTTAGTTTAGCCTTTCAACATCAACAACAGAAATGTTAAATCTAAAGTGATACAAAGCTAAAAATTTGGTCATGTTAATACTCGGAACTACACTGACTCCCAGAAAAGAGAATAAGTAACTCATCTTTTGGAAAGGAAAAGTCAGAACAATATTACTGTGTGATTGAAATGCTTTGTCATAATCCTTTCTGGTTTGTATCAAAGAACACGGATGAGACATAACATGTAAAAAATGTAGAGAGGTTTATGAAGCCAAGGATAACTTATTACAGTTTGCAAACAATAGATCAACTCACATATATTTATGCAGGGGTGCATTAACACACACAGAGTTAATGGAATAAGGTGCAAGTTTCGGCTTAAAGGCTGAGTCACTGGAGCCTTCACTAGAGAAAGGTTCTTTCCTTGAACCACATAGTCTCATTTGTTCACCCACTGTTATTTAAAGATACAACCAAAGCCAAGTTTTGCAAGAACAGCTGCTTGTTTTTTAATACCAAAAGACCACCAACTGTGCAATTTTATTCCTCAAATGCATCCATGGGACTTTGGCATAGTTTCAGAGGGACTGAGCATATATTTCCTTGCAAAAGTACTGCGTGTAAGAGTAGTTTAATAGGTATTCAAGACTTTGTGGCATTTAAACACTCTACAGCTGTCACTTGTCCCCACAAATTTTAAAACAGGCATACAGTGAAAAGACTAACACAGCATCTACCCAGGACAGGCAGAACAGCATCTTACCATGTCTCTCAGCCTCTGGCGTTACACGATTGCCAGCTTTATCCAAACGCTGTTTAAACAGATTGTGCTCTACATCCAGCTGCTGCTCTCCTGCTACATCCATTGCATCAATGCTCAAATCTGAAACCAGTGCGCAAGGAAAATTACCTATAAACATACATTTTTTATGGGCACACTGAGCCTCTTGAGTCCCTGCCAAGGACAAAAATTATCAGCAGCATTCAGAAGTCTTACTCACAAGCACAAGGCATATGTGGAAAAATAACATCTAGATTGATCTTCAGTTTATCTCCCCTTGATTTGTCAACATACAGTTCTGGATGAACCTAGGAACAAAGGAAAAGCACCCCATTTTACTTAGAAAAAAGCAAAAGGCCCCTTTCCCTTGGTGTTGTGGTGCAGGATTTTTTAAGACAGAAGAGGTTTTGCCAGACAGCTGAGCCACTGCCATGCACAACCCAGCGCATGCTATTTGCAATGCAGTTAAATAACTGGGGGATCTCTGAACGTGGGTAGAGGACAGGAGTTCAGCGCTTGCTTTCCCTTCTTGGCGTGGTGTGGTATGGCATGGCACGGCACGGCATGGCTGCTCGTTGCGCCGTCCCGGCGGGAGGCCACAGGCGGGGGAGGGCAGCTTGCTCCCACAGCCGCGGAGAGCAGCCAGAGCACAGAAAAACACGGCGAACCGCGGGTCTATGGGGGGCGAAGCTGCTGCCTGGGCAGCCCCGGGGGGCGGCCCGGCGGGGGCAGAGGCGAGGGCCCACCGGCCGCCCTGAAGGGTTACCCGCCGCGCGTGGGGGGTAAGGCTGTGCCCGCCCCATCGGCGCTACTTACCTCCTTGGTGAGGTAGTACTGCAGCTCCGAGAAGAAAAGCAGCACCATGATGAGCCCGCTAACTGCCGTCACTGCCGGGGAGACGAGAAGCACTGTCAGCCCAGCCGCAACCCGCCCGCCGCCGCCCCGAGCCGCTGACGAGCGCCGGCCCGCTAAGGCCCCCCGGCTACCTGCAGCCCCCCGCTCACCCAGCGCTCCTCCGCACGTCTTGACCCGAAAATCTTCCAGGGTCTTAGGAAAAGCGTCGAACCGCTTCAGCCGCCACAGCGACTCCATGACGCCCTGCGGCCCGGAACCGAACCCTTCTTCCGGCGCTGGCCACGCCCCCGCTCCCGGGCCCGCCCCGGCGGAGAACCGCTTTTCGTAGCCGGGTCCGCCTCCCGGTCCCGGCTGGGGCCTACAGCTGCAGGAAGGCAGGAGCTGGGCACTGACAGCGTTTGCAGAACAGTCGAGCCGTCCCTTGGGCGGCCGCTGCGGCAACAGTGCGGAAAGCAAAGCGTCTCGGCAGAGTACCGGTGCTTTGGAAGCAAAAGGGGAGAAAAGGAGAAAGGGAAGGAAAGAAACAATCTAATTGTATGGAAAGTATGCTGCACAAATACAAAAAGTCACAGAAAGTACTAAAACATCTGGAAAAAGCAGAACGTATGAAAGTAAGTGTACCTGGCAAATTCTTCCCCAAACTTCAGCAGAGACAGCTTTTTCTTGAAAACTCAAGAGAACTATGCTAAATCATAGTTCTCTTCTTCTGACCAACCAACCGGGGTGTTCTGTTTAAGATAAAAACAAGAAAATAATTGTATCTGAAACAGGTCTGCACCGCATACTAGTATCACATAATTTGTCTATAAAAGAAATACATTAAATCGCCTCTTCTGTCATAAAGGATATCACCGTTCTTTTCCCCTATTTTATGAACACTACCTTATATGTAATATATTTAAATATACTGGTTTACTCCATACCCAAATCACTCATAATGGGAATATTAGAAGGATGTTTTTAGAATAAATTATATTATCAATAAGTGAATGGATTTGTTTTCCAATATTAGTTTTATACAAGCAACTTTCAGACAAGCAACTCAGTAGCTGAGATACAAATATTCAAATTATACTGAAATAGACTATGAAGACTTATTTCCAGAGCGATGGAAACTCAGACACTTTCCCTGGAATGTGTTCAGAAGCGAGGCTGTGTGCAGCACATAAGTGCAGCACACAGATTTGATCAAGCCCTGGCCTCAGCCAATTGAGCACCCGTATAAGAGACGGAGATATGGAGAGCTGTTAAAGTAATTTCTATGTCAATGGCTAGAAATTTCAACTTTTTTAAAGTATAAAACTTGGTTTCTTTTATAAACAAATCCCTTTTTTTTTTTAGCTGTGCAATGTCTAGTTTCACAAGGAAGTGCAACTGTGATAATCTTGGGTTTGAAAAAGATAATGCAGCTGAAAGTCAAGAGATTTATATATTAATTCCAGGTTACATTGTTTTACAGTCTTTTGGGGCGGTTTACCAGCACCTAGGTTCAAGTTTGCAATTAACATAACTTGAATTGAAAGTAATTGCTTTAGTTATAAAGCTGGGGCTGTCCCCAGGAATTCACTTCCAGAGTAGTAGAAATCTCTTTAAATTCTTTACTCATTAGGCCTTGACACACTTAAAAAAAACAAGGTAAGACCTCATCCTTTGCCCATGCCATTACATCACTGAATGTTGCAGTAACTCACAAGAAAAGAAAAAAAAAAAAAAGCGCCCCTTTGATTTTCATGTAACTTTTAATTAAAACAACATTTATAACTGGTAAAAGTTGGCAGATGTTCTGTTCTTTTCCTAAAAGAATGGTAATAGAAGAAACTCCATCACGGGAACAAATGTGGCTGCCTCTGAGGGCAGACTGGAAAACAGCATCCCTGGGGGTTACAGTCCCAGGCAAAAGCCAGTTAATGTCACCTTCTCCCAGAATCAGAGGCTGGCTTGGGTTGGATTTTTTATGGGCATTATCTAATGCCACTTTAATCAGTCCTTTCTTAGTAACTATAAAAATTCTTTATATTCTTGGCTTTGCTGTAAAAAAATGTCATGTTCATCTGAATGCATTTATAAAGCTCTTGCCAGTACTGATTGAGATGTTGAGGAGGGGAGGACCAAATTTCTGACATGCTTCTATTACAGAACCTGGCTTGGGTAGCTGTTAAATAGAATTGGGACAACATGGGTCCACACACCAGATGAAGCAATTTTTTAGCAATTCTTGGTCATAGTCAATATAGAAGGTAGCATCCAAACTGTGGTGGTGAGTTCTTGAAAGAAATTTTAAGTGCTTTTCCATGGGAACAAAAACATACCCCTAGTGTTTACAGTGCAGATGTTCGGCTCCCCGTGGTAGGCAAAGGCCAGCAATATCTTTCCAACCTGGTAGCTTTTGTGTGGGAATGACCCCCAGACAAAGTTAATTTTGGAGCTTGGCACCAAATTTCAGAGGTTGGGCCCAGAAAGTTAATCAAAGCAACTCTCCTTGGGAAGGGAAATACCAATTTCTACTGTTGGTGCTCCAGATTATCATCTGGCAAGTAGAGGTAAAAGCCAGCAATATCTTTCTGTCCTCATATTTATTGTGTGTGAGCAATTTTTGGACATTTTTAGTATCACTGGTTGGATCCATTTTTGTTAGTTTGCTCCTGAAAGAGGATTACAGTGGTTTTACATAGGAAGCAAATCATCTAGCCACCATGCAGAGGGTAGGCTGACCAGGGGAAGTAAAGGCCACCAAGACATTTCTGTCATGGCACCTTTTGTCCTTGAGCAATACCCAGGTGTATTCTGTAATAGAGCTCGATACCAAATGTCCTGAATGTGAATGATGGGCTTTGGAAGGGAAGCACCTTAGTCCTTAGTGTTGGTGCTCCAGATGTTAGGCTGCCCAGGGGAGGAAAAAGCCAGCAAGAATTTTGGAAGATTTTTTGTGGGAGCAATAACTGGACATATTCAATACTTGAGGTGGTATCTGAATTTGGGTGGACAGCTCTGGAAAGTGAATGACCATTCTTCTCAATAGGAAGAAAAGCAAACATCCCCAGTGTTTCAGGTGCCCATGATTTGCTGCCTAGGTGAGACAAAGGTCAGCAGAGACCTTTCTGTCTTGGCGCATTTAACAACCAGTCCTTGGACATGTTCAATATTGGAGATTGGTTGTTAATGCCAGAACTGGCTTCTTACATGTGAATGACAGTACCTTTGAGAAAGGAAACATTTAGTTCTGCTGCTTTTTCTTCAGCTAATCATCTGCCAGGTGAAAGTAATGGTTATTTAGACATTTTACTCCTGGAATCTTTTCCATGGCAGCAATCTTAGTAAAGAAATTTTAGTATTGAATACATCTATGATTGTGGTCTCCTGCAAGAGCATTAAAGTCCTTTGCAATGGGAGGAAAAGCACCTATTCCTAGTATTTGAAGTGCAGAAGGCTGCACAAAGAAAGGTACAGGCTAGCTATTTTGGAGGTGGGAACCAAGTTTCTTCTGAGATGAGGGATCATACCTCCTCTCTTTGGCAAGGAAATTGAGTATAGATCCACACACTGGGTGTTTTTGTCGCGGTGCTGCCTTCACGCCTGGCCCAGCCAGCCCTCTCGCTGCAGCGCCACCAGAGGTGTGGGTCGCTCCTGGGCCGCCACGAGAAGACAGAGCTCCCAAGCTGCGGTCGCTCAGCTCAGCACGGCGAGGGCAGAGGCGAAGGATTAGGGAGAGGCCTCTCCTTTGAGGTTCCAGAGTTTATTTTCCCCAAAGGGGTCCAGAGCTGAAATGCACAAACTTAAACAATGCAGCAACTTATAAACAGGGGTAGCAACCAAGGAAAGATACATTCGCAACCAATGAGAGAAAGCTTAGGGACGAACCAAAGGCGGGGATACATAACAATACAACCAATGAGAATACAGAGGGAGGAGAACGCAACGTAACAACCAACTGAATCTAAGGAAGACCATAATAGACATAGAAGCTTCTAGCTAAATGGGCGGGGTTTAACTGTATCTGACAGGGAGGCTGGGTGGGGATACAAGGATTGACAGGGAAGGGACTGGAAGGGAGGGAGGAGAATTACCAATTAGGGAAAGCTTAGGGAAAGGTACAAACCTAGGATAAACTACGCGGGAACAAACTCGGGGGTGATTTCGGAGAACTTATATGATTTAGGGGGGTGGGGGTAATTACATAAATAAAATAGGAAAAATACATTAAAAACGCACGGCAACATGGTTTAGAGACTGTCTTAAGTGAATTTAACTTTTTTTTGCAATACACAGTGCTAGCCATAACAGCTGTTGTACTGTTACAGTGGGAATGCAAAAGTCAGACTTTTGAGCTTTTTGTCCTTATACCTTTAGTATCTGAGCAGTCAGTGGTGCCATTCAGTTTTGGCTCCTGACTCTGTGAGACTGAAGGATTATGACGGTACACAGAGCTGAGAAGAAAAGTGCAACTACCAGGATGTGTGATGCAGTTCAGTGGGTGTAGTTAAAGGTGAAGGCAGCAAGAGCTTACTCACCTGGCCCTTTTGTGAGCTTTGTTTTAGCCTGATGTTTTCACTTTTGTAGCTGGACTCTGAGGGAGTTGAAAAATTTATTGGCACATATTCATGTTGCCATTTGAATGTGGTGCACTTCCAGTCTCTCTGAGTCCAAAATGTCCATCTACTTCTTGTACAGAAAAATGTGGCCAGTAAACTGCTCTGTTGTAACATGCTAGTGCCATGCACTTTCCATCTCAGCTATCCATACCATCATATTCTGTCACTCTTGGAGTCTGAATCTAAAATTAAAAGTTTCCAGCTACATCTCACATGGAAAAATGTGCCAGGACACACATAGTTGCTGAATTTCTGCTTCACGTCACAGCCTTTCATGAACACATCACAAACTGGGGTTCTATGCCTTCTTTCTCCACTGTGTGTCCTGTCAAATTTCTTTACTGCCAGATCTCATTTCAAGCCTTAAAATGTCCGACAAATGCTTCCATAAACAAAAGGTACAAAAAGCCAGCATTTGCATTTACCTGCTCCTGCTGCCTATAAACTGCAACAAGCACACCTCTGCTATGTGCTTTCCTTCTCAGCTTCTCATACTATCACACTCTTTAAGGTCTGAATCTAAACTGAAAAGTTTAGAGCAACATCTTGAAACATAAAAATTCAACAGGACAGAAAGCTTTTCAGGTCTTGCTTGTTAAATCTGAAAACTTATTCACATCGCAATTGACAGTCCCTTTCCCCTTGTAGCCAATGAACTGCAGTCACACTATGTTGCTCTGCACACTCCTATTCAGCTACATGTACCACCATACGCTCTCAGTTATGGAGAGATCAACGAGTCCATATAACTCCAAACACAAAAATGTGGCAGTACAGAAGCAGTTGCTGGAACATTCCTTTCTCATGGCAGCAGTTCAACCACTGACTACACACTGGGGGTATGCAACTACCTTCTCAGCTCTATGTGCTGTCACATCTTCTCACTATCACAGAACCTCGCTTCATATCTTAAGATATCCAGAAGCTGCTCCCATACAAATGGTCTAAGAACAAAATCCCAGTGCTGGCCTGCGCATTTCCCGTGCAGCCTATAAACCACACCAAGCTCACTGTTATTAAGCACTTTTCTTCTCAGCAATCACCTCACATTCAATCGCACAGAGTCAAAACTAAATTGTTTCCAGCTAGAGCTCGGCTAGCCGCACAGAAAGCTGACCTTCCACGCTAACGTGCATTCAAACTGCATTCAAGTGGCAGTCACTGCCCTCTTGCTGCCTATAAACAGCAGACAGCCTGTGGTGTTCTGCCCATGCTTTGTCCCATATATGTACCATTATTCATTTTCAGGCTCACAGAGTTTAAAGTGCCTATCTCTCACACAGAAAAACATGTCAGGACAAAAGCACTTACTAGATTACCCCTTCTCATGACAGCTTTTCAAGTACACACAACACTCTGGGGGTTATGCACATTCCTTCCAAGCTATCTGGACCATCACATTTTTTTCATTCTCGCAAATCTAAATTTCAAACCTTAAAACCCCTGGCAGCTACTCCCATACAACCTTTCTAAAAATGGAAGCCTAAAACTGGCATTCACTTTCCTCCTACACATGCAGTAGCAAGTGTACTGCACCTTTTTCCCCCTCAACTTTATGTACCATCATACAGTTTCAGCATCACAGAGTCCAAAGTGTCCATCTACCTCTTCTTCAGAGAAATGTGCCAGGACAGAATCAGTTGCTGGATTATACTTTCTATTCTAAGGCTTTCAACAAGTCACAACAATCTGGGCCTATGTGCGAAAATGCATGAAAGTGTCGACCATCACGGTGTGTGTAAACTTTTAGGCCATATTCCTTTTTATCCTTACGTCACTGTGCTTTTGTCACACACATACAGAGATAGTTCCTGTTAATTTCTGTTTGAATTGCCTGGATTTAATTTGCATTGCTTTTGATTGTTTTTCCTTGGTGTGCCTCAACTATTCTGTAAGTAATAGAGCGAATCTTGTCAATGATCTTTGTCATGCTGTCACTTAATATTGTCAAGAAAATTAATCCACAATTCCAGAGCTTTATTTACAAAAAGGAGACATAGGAGTCTTGTAACTTTATTTGAATGAAGGGAGAGGCCATGGGCATTTCCCATGGGGTCTCTCAAATTGTTGGGGGATGCAGCCTCTTCTTTATCTATGTTCCCAGCCGCATCTCCCTCTTCCTTTTCCCCACTGGATGAGGTAATCTGAAGGTACAGACTTCCCAAATTGCCCAGTCTATGCTCCACTCTAATATGCACCCCTCTTTTGTTATATAAAAGAAAAAAGCTATTCATTATTCTATTAAGTCTGTTCTTTTTCTCTAGGTGTCACTGTTGAGATGGTCACATGACACACACACACACTTGTGCAGTGACAACAATACCTTCTCTCTTTATTACAGGTTGTTTTTAAGTTTTATACTCCTAACAAGTGTGATCTTAAGTCATTAGTTACATCAAAATAGCTCATTATATTCATTGGACAAAGTAATAGCTTACTGTATTTTATTGGTACAAAGCAATTAACATTAATAATTAATTGGCAAGAGTTTACAATAAATTATTAAAGCATGTATGTTGCTCACTAAGGTACGCATCTTTTAACTGCAAATATTCCTTATGTGTTTATTTTATCGGTTTTTATGGTAACGGCCTTGCTTACTTCTTTGCTATGAATAAACTCGTATGTTATTAATTTTTTCTTTTGCTAACTTAACTTCTTCTGCTGCTAACTCAGTAGTCTTGCCTGTAGACCAGCTGCTAAGCCCGTCCATATCTAGGTTCAGGAATTTAACACAGCTGTGGCTGAGCAGCAGTCCGTGTTGATTAGTAACATTTTATAGAACTAAGAGTTGCTTCTGTTACTTCCCTATCTGTAAGTTCCTAGCCCTATTTACAAGCAGATTAACACAGTCCGTTTGTAAATGTCAGATTTCTGGTGGAACCGACAAAAGTGAGAACCCTCCTCGTGGGCCCTTGGAGCGGGTTCCCCTTGTGAGTTCTGTGCCAGAGATGAAAAACGGATGATACTCTTGATTTCTCTGTCTTCAGTCTATTGTTTATTTTTCTCTTATCAGAAGTCTAGTGCACTAGACTTAGCACACCAGAAAGCAAGGCACAAAATGGAGCGCAGGCATACAGATTTAAGGTCTTTTGAAGCTATTTAGTCTGATTATCTTCTAAAACTTATTTTGTTTCTACTTTTCTACCAATAACCCTCATTAATCCATTCACATAACATCAATGCTACAGCCTTCTCTAACAAATAACTGTGCCACCAACACTACAGAAAATGGAGCCAAAGAAGAACAAGAAGGAGATGAGACAACACCCAAAATTCTCCATCTTGCCTCCTATATACTGCTGCATTAAAACCCTAAAACTCTAAATTTCTCAGCCTGTGATAAGCTACATTACTACATACTACTATCTAGTTCATACACCTGTGGATTCTAACTCATCCCAAAGCCTTGGTAACTTTCTCCAGGGACGAGGGGAAAAGCAGTGTTCTGCTGAGGATCAGGGCTTCTCAAAACAGGCAGAGAAGTATTCTGTGTCATGGATTCCAACATACTCTCCCTTCTGTTTGAACCAAGAACACTCCTTTAACCACTTTGTCCATCACTTGTCGGATGAGCACGCTGGCACGCCCTCGGGCATGCTGGCGGACCGGCAAACACCCGTACACACCCGCAGGAACAATTGCACACCCGTGGGCACGCTGGCACACCCAGGGGCACGATGGCACACCCTCGGGCACATTTGAACGCCCACAAGCACACAGGGATGTTTGCGGACATGCTGGCACACCTGCACACACCAGTGTACAACCCCCAGAAACACTGGCACGCCCCCGGGTGCGCTGGCGTGCCCACGGATATGCTGGCACAACCGCGGGCACACTTGTACGCCCACGGGCACGCTGGATCGCCCACGGGCACACTGGCTCGTCCGCACACATCCGTGCACACCCACGGGCATGCTGGCACGCCCACACATACCAGTGCTCACCTGCGGGCACACATGCACACCCACGAGCACGCTGGCACGCCCACAGGAGTGATGGCATACCCCAGGGCACACTTGCCCACCCACGGGCACACTGGCACGCCCACAGGCACGCTGGCATGCCCGCACACCCCCTTGCCCACCTGTGGACACACTGCCAAGCCCACGGGCATGCTGGCATGCCTGCACACACCAGTGTACACTCCTGGGCACACTTGCACAGCTGCAGGCACGCTGGCACGCGCACGGGCACGCTGGCACACCCGCGGGTGCACTTGCTTGCCCACGGGCTTGGTGGCATGCCTGTGGACATGCTGGCACATTCACGGATACACTGGTATGCCCATGGGAACACTGGCACGTTTGTACACACCAGTTTACACCCCCGGGCACACTTGCACACCTGCGGGGACGCAGGGACTTTTGTGGACATGCTGGACCGCCCACGGGCATGCTGGCACACCCGCACACACCCATGGACACCCACAGCCATGCTGGCATGCCTGCACACACCGGTGCACAACTGGGGGCCCGCTGGCATGCCCACGGACACGCTGGCACACTCTCAGGCACACTTGCACGCCCACGGGCTTCCTGGCACATCCGCAGACACCTGTGCACACCCACGGCCACACTTGAATGCCCGCGGGCACGCCCGCACACCCCCGGTGCACACCCGGGGACACGCTGGCATGCCCGCACTCACCCGTGCAAACCTGCGATATGCTGGCACGCCCACGGGCATGCTGGTACACCCGCACCCACCAGTGTACCCCCCCGGGCAGACTTTCACAGATGCGAGCAAGCTGGCACGCCCACGGGCCTGCTGGCGCACCCAAGGGCACGCTGGCACATTTGCCGGGGCGCTTGCACGTCCACAGGCAGGCTGGCATGCCCACGGGCATGCCGGAATGCCTGCATGCCCCTGTGCACACCTGGGGGCATGCTGGCATGCCCGGACACACCTGTGCACACCCGCGGATACGCTGACACGCCCATGGGCACGCTGGCATCCCCGCACACCCCAGTGTACACCACTGGGCACACTTGCACAAGCGTGGGCACGCTGGCATGCCCACGAGCACGCTGGCACACCTGCACACCCCCGTGCACACCTGCGGGAACACTTGCACACCCGTTGGCATGCTGACACTCCAATGGGCATGATGGTACGCCCTCGGGCAAACGTGCATGCCCACAGGAACGCTGGCACACCCACGGGGACGCTTGCATGCCCACACATCCCCTTGCCCACCCGCAGACACTCTGGCAAGCCCACGGGCATGCTGGGATGTCCGCACACACCAGTGTACACCCCCCAGCACACTTGCACACCTGCGGGCACGCTGGCACACCCACGGAGGCGCTGGCACACCTGCGGGCACACTTGCACGCCCACGGGCACCCTGGCAAACCCGTGTGCACACTTGCACGCCCACGGGCACACTGGCACGCCCACGCGCATGCTGGCACACCTGCACACACCCGTGCACACCCGCGAGCACGCTGGCACTCCCACGGGCACGCTGGCATGCCCGCGGAGACGCTGGGACACCCGCCAACACTTGTGCACACCCGTGGGCACACTTGCACACCCGCGGGCACGCTGACACGCCCACAGGCACGCTGGCACACCCAAACACACCAGTGCACACTTGCGGGCACACTTGCACATCCGCAGGCATGCTGGAATGCCCACGGTCATGCTGGCACACCCAAGGAAAGACGTGCATGCCCGCACGCATGCAGGCATGCCCGTGGATGCTCTGGCACGCCCACGGAGACTCTGGAACGCCCGCACACACCCAAGCACACCCTCAAGCACACTTGCACCCCCGCGGACACTCTGGCACTCCCACAGGCACGCTGGTACACCCGCACACCACCATGCACGCATGCCAGCACACTTCATGCCCAGCGTACCTGGAGGTGTGCAACTGTGCCTGCGGGTGTGCCAGCATGCCCGCGGGCATGCCAGCGAGCCCAGGCACTGCAGAAGATCTCGGGATGTAACGGAAAGCGCAGGACCCTTCCTCCCCCTGTGGTATGCAAACCCCCCTGTGGTATGCAACCCCCCCTTAACTCCAGTAGTTTTCCACTCCTTTACTAACCCTAGTTAGACCCAGCATCCCCCCTGTGACGTAGTATAACCCCCCTGACTATTTAACCTTACGATGTAAGGTAATAAACGCCATTTTGACCATCCACCACATTGGTGTCAATGGACCGAGTGACTTGGGTGAGGCCAAATCACCGTGCTGCTTCTTGAGACCAGGTCGCCTACCTTTTAGCACAAGGCAACAGGCGTGCCAGCGTGCCCGCGGGTGTACATGGGTGTGTGCGGGTGTGCCAGCGTGCCCGTGGGCGTGCCAGTGTGCCTGCAGGTGTGCACTGGGGTATGCGAGTGTCTCAGTGTGCCCGTGTGTGTTCCAGTGTTCCCGTGGGCGTGGAAGGGTACCTGCGGGTGTGCAAGTGTGCCCGGACGGTGTATATTGGTGTGTGCGGGTGTGCCAGCGTGCCCGTGGGCGTGCCAGTGTGCCTGCAGGTGTGCACTGGTGTATGCGAGTGTCTCAGTGTGCCCGTGTGTGTTCCAGTGTTCCCGTGGGCGTGGAAGTGTACCTGCGGGTGTGCAAGTGTGCCCGGACGGTGTATATTGGTGTGTGCGGGTGTGCCATCATGCCTGTGGGCGTGCCAGCCTGTCTGCGTGTGTGCCCTGGTGTGTGCGGGCGTGCCAGCTTCCCCATGGGTGTGCCAGCATGTTGGCAAGCTTGCAGGAGTGTGTGTGCGCGTGCCAGCATGCCCGTGGGTGTGCAAGTGTGCCTGGGGGTGTACACTGGTGTGTGCGGGCGTGCCAGAATGCCCGTATGCTTGCCAGCGTGTCCGCGGGTGGGCAAGGGGTTGTGCCGGGGTGCCAGTGTGTCCGCGAGACTGTACAGGTGTGTGCGGGTGTGCCAGCGTGCCCG